>JAZGTI010007730.1:0-21193 GCA_036877585.1 Botia kubotai
ATATAAATAGTGTATTAAAGGGTGTTTATATGAGCACATTTATTTTCTAACCATATAAAATACATTGTATTTTAAACATGACTGAAAAATGAGGCGGTTATCTACAAAATCAACACCAAGTCATATTTTATGCAACAGCTATGAAACTGGACAGACAAAGAATAGAATATTATGAATATATTAGACATTACCTCTACAAAATTCATTACAAGAGCATTTTTGCCCTCACATTTAAAATATCTATGGCATTTATGACCGTTTCCAAAAGCCTTTCCAAAAAGACCAATTCAATTCTATTACATTTTATTTTTTAGTTCAATTCTATTCCATTCTGTTTTGTTCTGTTCCATTTCCTTGCCCTTCGTGTCTTTGCACCATTGATTACCCAGTTCAAATGTTTACCTGGCTCATCCTGTCACCTGTGACACGTGATCCAATAACATGCCAATTAATTCCATGTTCTCCCCCCGTCCACCTCCAGACTCTCCTTCACACAGTCATGATGCTGTTGTTTTAATTGCTATATACACTCTCAAACACATTGCAACCTGTAAGACGTGACCTTGGCTTCCTATAAGCATCACGGACGACGCGAAGCGATCAGTGGCGTGACGCTGTCCTCATGAGGGCCGTATTACATTAACATTGATTAATTGACTGGCTACGGCCACAGAGGTGTGAGTCTGCATTGGCAATGCTGAGACAGAGATGGGGGGGGAATGTATGTCAGTGTGACACAGGCGGTAAGAGGATTATGGGGATGGCAGCCGAAGCATGGAGTGGAAGGAAGATTGAAAGTGTGCTGTGCGTGAGTCAATGAGAGTTGTACAACATCTCTCCCCATGCAGAAGTCTATTTACATGGCACTGAGGGAGTGTGATGGGCTGTGTGTTGTAGGGTGTTTGTGTGTTTCCGTCTGTGTGTGTGTGTGTGTGTGTGTGTGTGTGTGTGTATGAAGAGGGAAAGATTTTAGTTTTTATAACTTTAAATACGATTTGAAGTGAATGAAGGATAAAAAATATTATTTCTTTTAAAACATAGTTCAATGTCATCTAGACACACACATGAGTCTACAGAGTTACAGCGAGAATCAAGTCCTGAATTTAAATCGAGGTATTGGTACAAACAGTATGCGCAATATAATTGTACTTTGATTTTAAGTAAGTAGTGTATGGTCGATTTAATTCAAATTATAACTCATCAATTAAAAAGGAGCCAGTTATTAAATTCGACATTTTGCCCAAATCTGATCATGTAAACGTTGCTTTGCATTTGACTTCAGAGATGAGACACACAGCACAAGCAGGGAGCAGTTTATTTCAGGTTATTTGCTGGTAAATTAAATAGTTTAGGAATTGGTCATGGAGAAATACATACAGTATTGTTCCCGCTCGAATGCGATTCTCGTGGAGATGTTCCCCCTTATTGTCTGTGGTGGTTACTGCTCTGCTGCAATAATCAATATCACACAGATTTCCATAGATTTTGTTGTTTCATTAAAGATTAATACCCAGCAGCCCCTGGGAGATTGGACCCTGGCACAGGCTCATTGAGATGCTGGGTGAGGGGGTTTGGCAGAACAGCAGGGTCAGCAGATCTGTGGTGCCGCAGTGGCTCGGAGGGCTCAGCCCGTGCCCACCGCTGACCAGTAATCCTGCAAAACCCGCCTTAGCCCAGCCTGACACGACCACTGCAGTGGCAAACTATTCCAACACAAGCCCGTTCCAAATGTAATACATTCAGATTTAATGTGTTAAGTTCCTCTTTTAAAACTTGAAAACAACAGCAGCAAAAACAATATGTACCTGAGATGTTTTATTGATGTTCTTCTTCAGCCTTCTCAATAACATAATTTCCATCGACTGTGTGTTTTGCTTGTAGGTGATTTTTTTTTAATACTCGTTGAGTTTCAATGATAATTTAATTACACTATATAAAGATTGCAAATGACTTTACTTTTGCCAAAATTCCCATTAGGGGTTTCATTTATAAATAAATGAGCTGTTTTGAAGGTCTTTCTCCTTCATTTACTGTTAATAGAGAGTCTGGCTATGGGATTGTTGTTTTTGCTGTTGTGTGTGTGTGTGTGTGTATATCAAAATCCCACACAGCAGATGAAACAGTACTGTCAAATTTGGCATTCAGTAAATTTAAACAGAAATGAACATATTTAAGGTGCTGTATGCCTTTGTATTTTTTATTGAAAGAGCATACAGAAAACATCTATCTACAGAAATGTGGCTGTAAGGTTCGTTTAGCCAGTTAGAATGTTTTGAGGTGCTGTATGCCTGTCAATCATTTAGTATGTTGACAGGTCATTGTATATGTGGGCAACAGGAAGTCGAGAGCGTCGGGTGGTTAGAATGCTATGTTGCTAATATTAATAATGCCTATTTGATTATTCTTACATGTGACATTGAGATGATGCACTGCTAGTTTTTGGCATCATCTCTGATTATAATGGTCTCCAAGTGTTTCTGTGTGCATGTCTTTGAAGGGCGGAGTTTTGGAATGAGGAGTATGTCTAAGTAATTCTAGAGTACCTGACGCTGTTTGCAACACCATTAATCATTACAAGCATTGCCTTCAGAAGTCCTGTTTTAATTTAAATCAAACTTTATTAAATACACATTGATGTTTATGTGTCTATGTAAGCCTTCTGCATATTCTGTTTCGTGTTTTTTTTATATGTTATTTTGCTACTAAATTCCTCCTCCCAACCGAATTGGTGCGTGGGTGTCGTAGACATTAAGGTTATCTGCCGTACGTGGCACGGAGGTCTCTTTTGAAAACTTTAATAGCTGTGTATTTTTTTTCCTTTTTTTTAAAAATGAAGGCCACTAAACCGTTCCCCCTTTGCCCTGTCTGACAGCCATGCAGATGAACAGATGAAGAAAAAGTCTCAAAAGAAATGCGAATAATAATCAACGCCTCGTCTGCAAAAGTTTCAGCGAATATATCTGAGGTTCACGTACATAAATTCGTACGAGGCGCTAAAGTAAGACCTGACCGAGATACATCTTAAAATGGGCGAATGCTGAGTCACGCTGACAGACTCTGGCGGCCATGATCTCCTCATTGATTATCTGTAAAGCATGCTGTGGCAGGAGGCCAGGAAGACCAGCGAACAGAAGGGCGCAGGAAGGAAAAGAGCGTCTTATCTCATCCACGGGAAGTAGCTCGTGTAGACGCCAATATCAATTGGGTTTACCCACCACTCATATCTCATAAAATGCAAATGCAGTTCCTCAGAGCTGTTAACCTTAATTAGAGGTGTATTACGCAAATCAAATATAATTTTATATATCACGGTGTGAAATTGGGTTTAATTATGTCATCAGTGTTGAAACTTGCCATGCTTTGTCCTCATATGCATATAAATGATTGGGAATATTGGTTTGACAGCTGCCCACTCGCTTTGCAAGTAGGCAGAAGCCTGTCTAGTTTGAAGAGGGCTCTGATCTTACTCAGCTTCTTAGAACACAGACTAATCCTGCATTGTCTACAAGCTCCCCAGCTGGCATCTTCAGATATGCGGTGTCTTTTAAACGCAGGCAGGATGCAGCCTTCAAGTTCGATTCACAACACGTGTTTGGGGGGAGGTCGATTAAACGTATGCATACGCTGCATGCTGCATTGTTTTTCTCTGGACGATTCTAGTTTTCTCTGGTACCCAAGGCGGGTATAACCCATGTGATTGGATATCCTTAATCATGTAGCTTCTAAATTGGTTTCTGGGAAAGGAAGATGACCCTTGAGTATGCAGTAACCCCACTGGGTTGTAAAGATATGCAACATTTGCACACCCAATGTGTTTTTATGGGTTATTTTGCTTTTAATTGTAGAGGACAATGGAGAATCATGGGAAATGAAGGGGAGGAGGGCCCAACTCAGAAAGTCACCCTGGTTGCCTTAGACTGGAATATACGCGCTAACTTACAGAACACATATCAAGTGCTTTTTAAGGTGCTTTGGTGAATGATGGGAAGTTTTGGGTGATGGGTAGTTATATATTAGGTAATGGGTTGTTTTTTGGCCTTGCATTTCCAACCATTCCATTACCAGACTGAGACAAGAACTTCCATAGACTTAAACAGTGCTAGAGAAGAGTGAATGCTTGTCTAAGGTGCTGCTAGCAATTGTTATGACCATTGTGAAAGTATTGCCAGCAATTGACGAGGTAAGGTAGGTCAGTAACACTTTAAAGGTGGGGCTTATCGAGTCAATTGAGAGCTTGACTCAAGTAGTGAGCATGAGGAGGAGATAACAGCAGATCGAGGTGGGGGTTTTCTCATAGTTTCGCGGCTAATGATTCGCTCGTTGAAAAAGAGCTCTTTTTATTAGCGCTGGTGCGCTGGATGTATTCTGGGGGGTAGCAGAAAGCTTCAGGGGGGAGCCATTTTGGGTCGGTAACATGATTTTGCGTGACCCCTGGGGGCATGAGGAAATGGTTTCCGTTTGGGAGCAAGCACGTGGCAAACTACTGTTGGACAGCCTCAGGCTCCAAGTCTTTATGTAGCATTCATCATCTCCTTTAGCCCGGTGACACCATGCATCATAACAAATAAAGCAACCACAATACAGCACAACAGATATATGAGGGAAGAGAGAAATTGAGTGTAGGAAAGAATGATAAAGATAAAAGAGGGAACGCGGAGAGAAATAGAGATTTAGACATGAGTGATGGCGCTAACAGAGAGTGAGAGAGGCTAGGCATTATGTTTTAAGTCATTTATTTCTTTAAAAACAGTTTAATTTTGCAAAACTGAGATAAAGTGAGAGAACAATAGATTGGAAGCCTTTAGTCATATGTTTTTCCACACTGTTCATTTCTCTTCACACTGTGTGCAAACCGCAGCGTGTGTGATCCAACTTACTAAACTCTGCCCTTCAGCTCTTCTGAATATTGATGATTTTGGAGTTTTTCTACCATCAGTGAGGCTGATTCATTGCTTCCAGCATCTTAACCAAACAGAAATCATCTTTGATCTCCACATTTTGCACAACATGTCCCAACATGGATTTTGCTTGCTGGTTTTGGTAAACATGTAATATGATCTTGTCACTGTAAAACCTTGTTTTAGTTTTAAAGGAATAGTTCACCAAAAAAATCTTTTATTTTACCCTCATGTTGTTACAGATCAGTATATCTGAACAGAAATGGAACAGAAAGGTTTTGCAGAATCGCTGTTTTCCACACAATTGAAGTGAATAAGGATGGGGGTGTCAAAAACCAGTGGTATGATTTAGAGGTGGGGGCCCAGCTAACAATTGTAGGTTGTAAGAACGTTTCCCTAACGTCTCCATAAAGTAAACACAATTAAAATGTTATTTTCAGATTCTAAGAACGTTCAAAACATCCATATTTTAGATGTTATTGCTTGGTTATGAGAACGTTATCCAAAATATTTTTTAAACGTTTTTAAATTGTTCCACTAACAACTTAAGAATTGTTTTTTTGATAAACATGATACAACGTTAAAAACATTCCACTAATGTTGCTGCAAGAATGTTTTTGAGAGAACATTTAGAGAATGTTAGCAAACCTTCTAGGAACATTCCTTGTTAGCTAGGGGAGCCCTAAATTCTGGTGTTTATTCTGACACGGGCGCTTCTTACCTGTTTTAAAACCATTTTGCGGTAACATCATATATACAAATATTTCCTAAGAATAAAGCTAAAAGAAATGAGATAAATGATCCAAGGTTCGAACCCACCCACCTGCCTATGCAAATTTTAATAAACCAAACAAAACTGCTACTGAATATTTGTGGATGTGTCAGAAACGTGGGCGCGTTAAGTTTATTTTGCAAACCTCCATTGCAGTGGAATCACAAAGCGAGATAGAAGGTGCATCTGAAAGAGCGGCTGTAGAGAGAACAGCCGCTCTAGACGCCTCTACCCCGGTTACCCCTCTAACTAAAGCATAATGCTTAATGTATATATATAATGAAGTATATGTGTTAATGAAGTATATGTTATAATGAAGTTTAAATGTGTTTTTGAGCGCATTGGCTTACCAAATGAAGATGGATTGCGCGAAAAGATTGCACAAAGTATAAACATGGAAGCATTTTAAAAAATCTAGATTTCTTTTTTAATCAAAGGTGTCAGAACGCTATTCTGGCCTAATGTAACCCGTCAGAATAAAAAACAGAATATACTCCCGTTATAATTAACAAAGCTGTCTGCACTGCAAGCATGCAACCTCGTTTATAATGCAGAGTAGAGAGGCTTCCTTGATTATAATAGGAGCTTTGTTGATTGCAATAGTATCTAGTTTTGTTAGGTCATGTCACACCACTCAGTCTTGCTGTAGACATGCTGTACTCTGTGTTATATTGTATTTTCTGCTCGCAATAAATGCATCGCTCAAGTATTCTGTTCTGAGATTGGCAAAAGGCCGAACTGGTGTTTCTGTTCTCAATCAATAAAAGCACCTTTTTCATTGATATTCTTTTAGCATGGTTTTCTCATTCGGGCTGCTCTGAACTCATTGAGATAGAAAAACGTTTAGTTCTGTGTGTTTGGACCCCATGGCCCACGCTGCACTGAAGTCAGTGAGATGGAGCGGTATTAAGCAGAGCGCTATGGGAATTGGTGCCGCATGGACTGTGCTGGGGTCAGCGTGAAGCAGATTTTAAGTGATGTGATGTGGGAATTGCTGATCTGCACAAGTCACATTAGCGTCTGCTCTGGGGTATCAGCACAGAGCTCAAGGTCAAGACATCGGACCGAGCTTTTCAAACTGAGGACAGAAAAACCTTCTCCCATCCTCCATGTCCTTTCTGTTATTTTCCCCTTGTGCTAAGGCTGGGAATGAAGAACTTGTTTTTTTCACAGACCATTTTTCATTACTGGAAATACTGGAAGTGAATTATTTTCATGACACTTGTTTTCTATTCAGAGCAGCAATAGTCATTACTTCCTTCATGGCTAACATAAACCCAGAACTGTGCTAGTCATTGTTGTTGTTTACTTTAAAGCTTGTGAGACATACGTTAGTGTCATTTCCTACTGGTTGCTCATATGAGAATGTCTATTTAAAAAGAATATAAAAAGAATTTTTATTACACACACAGAATTATTATTGTTTTGGTAAGCATTTCTGTTCATTATACTATATTAATAAGGATTGGATCTGGGGCAGTGCAAAGTAAATTGTCACAAGTGCAAAATAGATTGTTTATGAAATGATTACAAAGCCAGAACCATTAAGTGACATTAAAATCTGAATCCGAACCATCAGAATTCCATGGGATTCCCATTCCTACCTGTTTCTCTCACTCGCTTTTCTGCTACTTTCAGCTGTCTCCCTGTATTTCTAATCTACCTCTCTCGGCTTCGGTCCTCTTTCCCTCTCTCATCCCTCTCTCTCACTGCCTGGCCCTTTCAGATATTACTCTGCTCTTTTCCTGTCTCATCTCTGTCTCCTCTCTTTCAGATGGTGAGAGGATGCGTGCTGCTATCTCCGCAGTGTAGGTTCAGACAGAGCCATGATTAGATTACACAACAGACACGCAGCAAGGTTATGGTGTTAGAAAGAAGGGGAAGGAGTGTGTGTGTGTGTGTGTGTGTTTATCTGTGTATGGGGTGTCAGTTCAGTTCCTGTCCCCTGAGTATTACAAATAGAAGCACAGTAAAACACTCAAATTTGGCACCCCCACCACATCAGGCTCCTTAACTAGTTTAACCAGCAAGCCTCCTTGGTTGACCAGCATTTAGGTATACATGTTAGTTCTGTTGGTCTACCAAATTCTGCAATCCAAACTCTCTCACGTTAGTTTTAAAGCCCTATACCTTCAACAACAACAATGGTCTTATTTCTGCCTGTTTTATTTCTGTGGAGGAAACCTATGTCAAAGTATACGCATAATAGAGTTTTCAGTTATGTTTTATATAATATTCCAGAGCAGCAAAGAAACGAGCTCTGAACAATAGAATGAGTTCTTTCGTGACAGAAAAGAACCGAGAATGTGGAATGAACTCTGATCCTGACGGTACATGCTGGACAGATGTTTCACCCTGTTCTGAGATCTCAAATTCTGCTCCAGTTTTCTCCAGTTCAAAAGGGAATGGGTTCTGTGCACACTGCTCTTTATTCAGATGTCAGTTATTGCTCCTTTTATCTCTCTCTCTCTCTTTCTCTCTCTCCTCTTTTGTCCATAATACCTCTCTTTGTTATTTCTCTATATCTTTCTATGCCTACTGTATGTAGCCAGGGAAGCTCATATCACTGTATCTCTTTTTACACCAACCTGTCAGCTCCTGCCGTTGCCATGGCAATGCACCATTGTCATGGCAACCCAGGCGGGCTGGGGGGTGCGGAAGGAGACAGAACAGGACAGAATAGAAAGAAATATGAAAGAGAGACTGAGAGCGAGAGAGAGAGAGAGAGAGAGAGAGAGAGAGAGAAAGTCGCCCGTCTTTTCTCATTAAGCGATAAAGAAGGCGCACTGCTTCTAATCACTGTTCCACCGCCAGTTTATCAGCAGAAAATATCAGCCCGCCATCCTTTGAGTAAATAGCAAACGGCCAGTCCATTTGCCTGCATAATGGCAGCCATTTATTAATAGTGATGCCGGCATTAACTCGGCATCACATGGACCTGCCTTGTTTTCTTCTCTGATGAGAAGCGAGAATGGAAGCATGAGGAACGCAGGGAGGAAAAGCGGTCATCAGGTCTGGTTAGGAATCTTTTATTTTCTATTCCCCTGTACCCTGTTGAGGAGAGAGGTGACTGGGGTTTCAATCTGCCCTTAACAAGAAAGACTGGATGCAGGTCAGTGGTTCTGTATAAATACGTTTAACCCCATTACCAGACTGTGTGAACGTGAATATGGGCGCACTGATTCAGCAACCGGCCCCGTGTCCCCAGGGAAACCCTCAGCGCATACACACACACGAACGCACAGCACCTTACCTCCATACCAGAATAAAGTGTGAGCCGGGCATGGAAAATCAATGTCAGATCAATTTTCCTCATTTCCCACAGCTGGGGCGGCACGCATGGCTCGGTAAGCTCTCTCTCTCTTCTCTCTCTCCTTCACCTCTCTATATCTCTTTAAAGTGGGCACTGTATGTTGAAATAGTGCCCTAATAGAAATGCATTAAAAAAACTTCCGAGCCGTGTACTGAATGTGTGGGGGAGAAATAAAAACAGATAAGCTATTACAAAGATTGATGGCGACGCTGAAAGAACGAGTCTATTCGCTGTCTGGACCATGTGAAGTTATGCATGATGCTGCTGGCCTGTTCTCTCACAGAGCTTCATCTTAACAAGGTCCTTTATCACGAAAACCTTCGCTTGCTTGTTTAAGCAGGAGTCCCACCTCTGGGTGACATTGGTTCAGGTTTTCTTGAAGACCCTTTTGTTCTTCTCTGATGTTCATTTCACAGAGCGTGAAGTTAATGAAATCCATGTGTCTAACGAGGTCGGGACCGTCTTCCTTTGATATGTTAACAAGGTCAGCATGAAGGACAGAAAAGAACATCGCTTCGGCTCCGTTTGTTACCACTGAAGAAGAAAGAGCCAGAAATCTGCCCTGTTTGGTTTAAATCTGAATGTAATATATGAAGTATGTATTCTAGGTGGGTGTCAGGGTAATGAGCACTGGGAAGTGGTCTAATGTAGGAATTAAAGAATCTAATAAGATCCAATAGGAGATAATGCTGTAATAATGTAAACTTAGAAACAACATGTATAGAATGTTTTATAGTTTTGTATAAAGCCATAAGAACATATAGACATTTAAGTTTCATATTTTGATGGCATACCTGTCAGAAAACAATCTTGGCAGATCTGATCATGATCTGAGACATGATTTGGTTTAAATTTTTCACAGATCATTCTCATTTTGAATTTGTTTTTCTTTTTCATTTTTTTATTTATTCATCCCATTACCTGAAACCACATGTGAGATGTTGTGTTTTATTTCTCACGGAGAAAAACTGGGAAGCAAAGATTTTAGTTCTCCGTTCATTCTCCAAGTTGTCTTGGAAAAACAATTTGTACAGATCTCTCTTGTGTGTTTTATTTTTTTACGGACAGAAAAATAAGAGTCATTACAGATCTACAATTCAAAGACCCGTCACGCATCAAACGTGTTCCAGTACTTCCACGCGATTCGGAAACCCATTATGCACGGTCACGTACATCTACTGTCTTACATAGTCTGGCTGGAAAAATGACAGCTTGAAGTATGCTGAATCCGATTTGTTGGAATCCTCCTTGGTCCCCGGCTGCTGATTTTGTTTCCTTTTATGGGTGGAGAACGTCGGAGTCCTCGGCATGTTGGGGAATGAGAGGAGGCCACGGTTTGTTTGGTCTACAAGAGAGGATGAAAGGCTTCGGAGGTCAAGTGATATGTTCGCACCAGAACTCCACAGCAGCGACTTATGATAATCTTCAGAGCGTGAAAAAGGAGCGAGAGAGCAAGGAATGGGGTGCTGGGGTAGAATAGGTGGGGAGAATAGGAGAGAGAGAGAGAGCCCTGGCAAGGTTCGTTTTTTGTGGAGGCTGCTGTTGTGAGCTCACTTCTGCATATGTGCTTCGCTTTTTAATGGGGCTGTCTTGAAGGAAGACAAACTCCCTTGTTTGCTGCCCTGCTTTGTAGTGAGATAATTATGTTCGTGTGCACAAAGGAAACGCTATAATACTAAAATACACCAAACCCGTTGTGAAGCTCCTGCAGATCCTTTATGCCCACACACACATTCTCAAACGCTCCCGTGCGCCGTCTTCCATTCTCCTCATAATTGTGACGTGCCAACATTCCGCTATTCTGCTTACCAACAAATGATCTGGGCAGTTTCTGCCCACTTACGGTTCTTCTGCTTTTTTTTGGGACGTTTGCTCTTTTCTCTCCTCCGATGAAACATGGTGAATGCGTTCCGGTCATTCCCACCAGCCGGTTAATTACAATAAATTAAGCACTCTGATTTAATTAACCTTTTTAGAATTGGTTTGCTGGCATTGCAGCGGCTGCGTTCAAACATCCTGTTGACATTGTACACGGCAGCGAAGGACATCACTCAGTTTTGTGGGAGAGTGTCTGCGCATGGCAATGGCAGAACCATGAGAAAACGTTCCTAACCAATACACAGCTAACAAAGTTAGATTGTGAAAACATTTCCCTAACATTTCCATTAAATAGCAAAAATGCTAAAAATAGTATTTTGAAAGTTCTAGATCCAGTTTTTTAGTTTAATTAATGCTTGGGTATAAGCATGTATTCATACTTTTTTTAAAATTCTGTAATGTTTTTAAAATGTTCCACTTACAACTTATAATGTTAGCCAGCATTCTGAGAACGTTCCCTGTTTGTTGCGTATTGTAATCTCGCTAATACACACTAATGTCACTTTTACTGGAAGCTTTGCTGCAGACCTCTGAGACCTGGGTTCCATTGGGAAAAAAGCTTGAATTGTTTGATTAGCATCTCTTATGCTTTGGTTTTGTTGGCAGGGAACTGCACTTAAGTTCCTCTGAATAGGGAAATCTGGGTTTCTGTTTGTACAAATTACAGTACAGGCTACAAATTACAGTACGGATGACAAGTAAACTGCAGCTGAACACACTGAGGTACCATGTGGCAGAACATACGTAAAAGCACATCAAGTTCACAGGCTGTTAAAGGAACAGGTTGCCTAAAAATAAAAATTCTGTCTTTCTGTCATTATTTACCCTCCCTCATGTCATTTGAAATGCGCATGCTGTATTTTTTTTTTGTTCAACACAAGAAATGACATTTTAAAGAGTCTTTATTCAGTAAAGAACTGTTCATGGTGACTTCATCTCTGAAGCTCTAGGAAGGTCAAACAAAAGGACAAAAGAACAATAAAAACATCATAAAAGCACAGTAAGGTTGTCCCTGATGGTTTTTTCATGCAAATCCATCATGACTTCAGAACAATTGTATGGTCCAATGGTTTTATGGTTTTATGGCAAAATAGTAATGACAATAATATGAATTTTGGGAAAACTGTTCCTTTAAGATGTGCTAGCCGTTGCTCTGCCCCATAGATTTTCATCATTAAGCCACTGCATAATTTTCATCATTCACCGTCATTCAACTACTTGTAATCTTTTAACGGGACATAAATGATGAGGTATGTCTCTGTGTCTCTCACATGCACATGCGCCGTATATTAAATTACAGACATGAACCTGTCTGCTCCTGTTACACAAACATACCATTTTGCTACTTGACTGTGACACAATTTGCATCAGCTGTCACACTAAACAGATGAAGTCTGTTGTAAGGGCTTAATGAATAAGGCTGTTCTGTCCAATCCCTTCCTGCGCTCTGATATCCATCCACAGTAATAATATCTACTCATTTACTGAGAAGGATGGATGGCTGCGGGACCCCCTCATCTGAGGGACGGTGGGGGCCATGCATCTTCCTTCCCCCCACGTGCCTGTGCACAAATGATCTATTCTAATCACATCAGTTGCACATTACCTCATATCCCATGATGCATCACTCTTTTTAGCCAATCCATTACATATTTATCATACACGTGCTATGTCAAAACCACCTCAGTTCCAGACAAGCTCTGACAGCAGGGGGCTGATCGGTCCGATTGACGACATGGGGTTTTGGTTTGTTGTGGGGGTCTGGATGGATGCTGTTTTTTGGATAAAACAAAGGTAGCGCATCTGAAACTAAAAAAGCACAATCTGTATGTCCACCCTGTGGGATTCCACAGAGAACAGAGGGGCCTAAAGAGGGTTATTGATCGGTGCCTGAGTGACGGATGGAGAAATAAAAGCTTGACAGACCCCCCACTCACCCCCCCTTACTCCACCTGATCTTCAATCAGTTGAACCCTCCACTTCATGACACCACCAGTAACACACATGCTAGCTGCAGTTTTTATTATCCCCCTCCCTCTAATTGGCAAACTGCGTTCCAATATGCATATATCACAGCAATGAATACTTAAGCAGGGTTGTATTTAACAGACAACGTGCGCCCAGAGCTCCCCTCTCTAAGCCTAGACATCAGCATTGCAGATTTATGCCAGGCCGCTGTGAGAGAACACATAAACACACGAGGCATTTGATGAAATTCGTCCACTAATGTAGCTCAGTGAGTGGGGGGTGGGGGGAGGCAGGGGGGCCCCTGAGGTTCATCATCAAAAAGCATCCAGAGTGATCTCCCGGCCGCTTGTTGTTGCCGTGGAGTATGTTGGCATGGCGACAGCAGCGTGGTACATGCGATCCTCCTGCGGCTAACAATAGCCTCGCCACAGTCTAATCATGACTCAGCCTCTAGGCGTGGAATTAAGGGAAAAAAACACAAATTACGTGTAAGAGAAAGAAGAACGGTCGCGTGTAATTCAGACAACAGCCTGCAAAAAAGCCATTATGTTTGTTATTGTTGATGCAGGCTTTAGGTTATCAACTGAGGCAATTATAAATGCTTCTATGGAGTCTGTCGATCTCTGCCTCTGTGTCTCTCCCGGCCACTTTCTCTCTCTCTCTCTCTCTATCCGTCTCTCTCCACGCAGATGCTTTTCATTGGCCAAATCAAATTAGCAGAAGGCTTAGTTATTTGATAAACACACAAAAGCAGGGAGGCAGACTCGTGGTTTTCTCCCACATGCACTCTGACTTGTATTTGTGTATATTTTTTGTCACGTTGTAGCGTTAAACCTCAACCTAGCTTATTTAAACTGCACTAAAACCCGCTCGTTCCGACGCGGACGTACGAAACTGGCTGTAAGCGCCACAAACACAATATCCTCCAATCACGTCGAGCAGAGCGGCTCGCCCTTGCCTGTGTTCGCTCCACATTAACTTTCTCAGGTTTCATGTTAATGAGGGATACTGTTCCCGTTTAATAGCTGGCTGTGCTCAAGCCTGCACTGAAAATCAATTTCCAGTCATTTCCACAGAGCATGTCTGCTGTAGTCTCTTCAGGAGAAACAGAGGCCCTGCCGACAGAAAAAAAATCCATTACGGGGAGAGAGGGAGTGAAGGAGATATTTCCAGATGGAGAAAACAAGAAAACAGGAACAGGAGAAATAGAAAAGTAAAGAAGGAATTAGCAGGCATTCACACGCAGCAAAAAGAACCCATGGGAAAAAGAATTACAAATTAGATCTCTTTAGCATCTCAGTTGTTTCTCACAGATTGCAATAAGACCAAATAGAGATCAAATGGAGATGTTTTCCTTTTTTCTCAGATTTTCCTTCTAAAATCCATGTAATCTCACATGTGTCTCTCTCTAGAGTTTGGGAAGTGACCTGAACTGATTTAAGATTTGAGTTTTTAAACTTTTCCTATCACATTCCTTTCTAAATCAAATGGTCAGTGCTGTGCTATCCACATCAATTGTATAGCTCTGTGCTCTTACCGAATGTTACCAGTTGTCTCTTTGGAAACTATTTTTATTTCTCCCAAGATTTTTTTTAACTTAAATGAAACATGAGAACTGAGATCTCTAATAAGCCCCTTGAGCTTTGAAAGAGCAACCTCTGAGCAATAACATCTTCCTCTGGGGATGAGAGGATATATAAAGAGTGAGAAAAAGGTGAAAAAAACGGTGAACATTTGTCAACAACCAAGCAAAGGATGGTGCACCGGAACAGAAGAACAGAGAAAAAGACAATCAATCGCACATCTGCCAGACATTTGGGACATTCTGAGATGTTGACGGCACAGATAGGATGCCCAGATTGATGCGAGGAGGAAAGAATAAAATTCTCCAGGGAGACGACAACACAATGGGGAGAGAAAGAGAGAGTCCTGCACCTAATGACACATAATAGACCCGTAACACTTAACAGCAAACAGTTCCATTCCACGATGCGGCCACATAGCAGAGAGCATTAAATATTAATTTCCTCCCCTTGAGATGCCGGTAAGCTGCGTCATCGCTCTGACAGTTGATCATTAGAACAGCCTCAGCAGCAGGACACTGGAGAGACAGCAGCCATGAGAACTTGCTTTCACTTTTAGCATCCGAACGCTGTCCTTTGGTTCATAGCAACTGTGTCCAGCGGGCAAATATACTGCAGCCGCTGAACCATAAAACAACCCAAAACAGAATAAAGCAGCTCAGTGGCTGCTAAAAGCAGACGTTTGGTTCAAAAAGGAAATGCATGTCCGTTTTTAATGTTGCAGTCAGATCAGCTTGTCATGTAACGTAAATAGGAAATTACACTTGAAGATTGTTAGAACTAAGAAACATTTGAAATAATTGATGACTAAATATTTTTTAATACCGCTGGATGAGGATGAGTGAATTCCTTAAATTTTAATGAAATTGCAAATGTGGAAGATAAGGAGTAGCTCTAAAATTAGCACTGGTTTTCCTTTTTTCGGCTTATTGCCTGTACAGGGAATGAACCTTTGTCACCCCGGAAAGCTTATAATAGAGCACTGGAGTTGAGGAAAGCTAAATTAAAAAGCACACTAGGTTATGCCATGCCTTCTATCATAATCAAGACCTCACACTTCTTATTTTTTGCTGTAATTACAGCTAAAATGACCCTATTATGACTTATGAAGTTACCAATGCATTTTTAATGTCCACTGTTACTAATGTAACATTGATTGACAATGTGACAACTGCGGTTGAATGTAGTAGCAAAGCATCAATATTAGGGTGTAAGAATGTTTCCCTAACATTTCCATTAAGAAAAAAAAAGATAAACAATTTTATTTTGAAAGTTCTAGGAATGTTTTTTCAGACATTGAATTAGCATTATTGCTTCGTTACAAGAACCCAAAATATAAAAAAAATTCTGTAACATTTTTACAATGTTCTACTAAGAATAACTTTTTTGGTATATGATATATAACATTTAAAAAGTTCTAATAACGCTACTGCAAAAATGTTCTTTGAGAACTTTGAGAGAATGTTTGGAGAATGTTAGCTAATGTTCTCTGAATGTTCCCTGTTAGCTGGGAACTCTTTTCTGTTCGTTAGCGTGTGTGATTTGGTTATTTGGTTCTTAAAACCCCTTATTTATTCCACATGCGGCTAAATGGATGTGTACAAATGCACCTTAGCGTGATAATGCTGAAAGCTATAAATAACAATTTAGAACCTGCATGTGAACATACATTACAACATCAGTGTTTTCATTGCTAATTTCAGTTAGACTACTGTACATTCTGAATACTAACATACTGCATACCATGCATTATATAATGTGTACTGTAAACTGTTGTGACCTCACAGCGAGTGCACTGATGCACACAGCAGGAAGTTGAGTTCGAAGGCTGGTGTGTATGTGTGTGTGTGTTTAGGTCTTGCCAGGTTTGAGACTGCAGCTCAGAGTCCCTGTTACACAACAGGCTCACTAGGGTATTCACACTTGCGCTGCAGTGCTGGAGTCTGCACGCCATCTACCCCACTGTGTCCTAGCTTAACCGCTAAAGGTAAAAGAACTCATATATCAAAACTGCAGGCATAGCCAGGCACGTTACTAACACTAGTGCTACAGTATCTGTCAGTTACTTTGTACCTTTAAATATGTTAGACAACCTTGCCCACCTGACAGATGGTAAAAGATTCGTTGTTGATTGTTTCTTTCACATACCCGGTTGTGTAGCTTATTGTCATCTCAAGGTTTTTTCTGTCTCAAATTTTTCAGTATCAAACTGTTGAACTGTTGAAAGTCAATTGGGAACTGAATATCACAGAAGAAATACATCAATTAATTATCTAACCTAGTGTTTCGAATTAAACAAATGACAATGCAGCATTTAGCTCCTATACAATACTGTCTATTCAGATACCGTGTAGCCGGTTTGGTTCCTGAAATCCAGTGTTCTAAAAACAGAACCGCTAATGAAATGTTACAATGGCCACTTTGACCTTTTCGCGTTCAGTAACGCAAGACATTAGAGCAAACATGCCCTTTGCTGGTAATGACAAACTACCGTTCCTTCTTTAAAATGAAGATTTTGAATGGTGGGAGGCTGGAAATTATTTAAATGGGACAGTTTCATGGAGAAAATAAATAGAAGCGCCTAAGACAAAAACATCGACCACCCCAAGCCCTCTTCCTCTTTGAACTTCCTCTTTCTGGTGCAGGTCTCTTACTCTGTTGCTTGCCCCTTTCCCGAGGAGAGTGTGCCGCTCCTCAAAGCTCTTTTTTTTTAGCGGAGGCAGAGACAGCCAGCGATGTCCATCAATGCATCAACCTTGAGTCCCGGTATCCCAGCATCCACTGTGCACTCAGTCACTCCATCACTATCTGCAGGAAATCGACTGGCAGTGAGTTACACTTCACTGCGTACCCAAGCAGTGTGCACTCTCCCCGAATCCCAGTGTTTAGAGTCACGCACTTTGCGTTTTTGTTTTTATCTGCATTCGTTTAATTTGGGTACGAATATAATGTGACTGTGCAAAGCAGCCGAACGCAGCACGGCGTTACTTACGCTAAACAAAATGCTGCAGCCTGCTTGATTAAAGTCATAGATCAGAGGAGGTTTTTCTGTATTCATAGTGTTGAGCTGTACTTTCGCACTCATTAATAAGCACATTAGCAAAGATCAGACAAAAAAGACTTCCTGTTTTCCGTCGTTTGGCGGCGAGGCTCTTGTTCCATTACAAAAGAATAATAGATTCACAAGGACACATTTCCTCCGACATACTCAAGATTCATGCCCCAGGAATGTATCTCCATGTAAAGAACCCAGACAACAGACATCTGGTGGCATAGACATCCCAAGGCGAACCTTATCAGGCGTAAGCAAACGGTAAAGCATTGCTAAATCCCTGCTCGGCTGTTGCGAATCTAGTTTGTGACTGGCTCTCAAATTCTGAATATCAATTTTTCATATTCCGTTATTGAATTCTTGACACACAACACATTGTTATTCAAATCATGGATGACCTCAAGATTTCGCTCAAAATAGGTAATAAAGAATGGTTGTTTGAATGGCTTAAACAGCCTGGACTTCCGTTAAACTATATTTTATAGTCTTCCCATTGAGTTCCCAAAGATTTTGTAAATTTAATTTGGGCTTAAATTGCCTCAATTCAGTTATGCATATTATAGATTTTTGGTGACATACAGTAGTTATGTATGTTGGGTACCTGACACGAATTTATTCGTATGTAGTCAAAAATAAAGGCTGAAGTTTCATTTTAACAATCTGTATTCTGACATTTGCATGCTGTCTTTAATGTATTCATAGCAGCTCTGTATGACAACTGTGAGCCATAAAAACTGATTTACTGAAATATATGTTTAGACTGTCAGTGTGTATCAAATTTTTTATGTATCTTTTAACTTTTGTTACTTGCTTTTTTTGTACTTCCTAAAGTGCTGTTTCAATTAAAGCAGTGCAACGTTGTGTTGCAAGTCTTCAAGTCTATTTGTCGCATGGCACGGTATTTCAGTGCATTTGCAGTTTTGCAGGGCTGTGCAATAGCAATAGATGGTTAATGTGTGCGGTACACTGTGGCTATAGAGTCCTATTAGTGTAGCTCAGCATGAGACAGACAGACAGTGTGTTTTGGCTAGAACAAGTGATGGTGTACAGCTAATCACAGCCTAAAATAGTGAATGCAAAGACAATTCTTGCAGAATGTATTATTGTGTCATTATTATTTTCATGCAAATGCCTGTTTTCATGAAATCATGAAATATTATTGTTTTGTGTGTGTGTACAAGGAAACAGCAGAAGTATTTGGGAAAATGGTCGGAATAAATCAACGACTATGAAATTGAAAATTTTAATTCAAAGTCATGGAGACCAAGTCAGGCAGAAAAGCTTTGCTTAAATAAAACGGTGCTGTGATTGTCAGTACTTGAAATTAAGACTTCTCAGAAGAGTCTGTCCATCTTGACTGTTCGCTGTGTTCCTAGTAATAATTCTTTAATGCACGATGTGGTCAAGCCCTTAATGAAATGGGATTATCAGATGTCTACATTTTAGAGACAGGAAGTATGCAGCAAACCATGCATTAACCTTGGTCCGTTTTTTATACACACAACCTATTCAATCAACATGAGAACATTTTGTAACGAGAATTTTGATTCGTTACCCAGTGTTTGTTGTTAGCAGACCTTGGTAAGGGTTTTAAAATCCCTTCCCTACGTGTTTAAATAAAGACGCATTTATACAAAGCAGAGCAACCTTGAGTTGGTGAAGAGCATTATCTCTTGCCCATAAAGACACTTCATTCTTTTCACACTTTTGTTTTTTAGATTGAAGTACATTGAAGCAGCATGTTTTTTTGGGTGGATTCCAAGAAGATGAAAGTGACAGACATACAGACAGAGAGCGAAAGAGAGAGACAGAGAGAGAGAGCGTGTGTGACTGCCTTAGCTTTATTACTTACACGTTTTCCAATTTTTTCAAGTATGTTTTCAAACAGTGCCATCAAATGGACATTTTACAAGCATGCACACATGAAGTCCGCTTTAATATTAAACAACCGCCAAAACGGAAGAATATTTTGCAATTTAGTTGATGTACTTCACAAAAAAGACAAATCGCAGTGATGGTTATAATTATTTAGTTTGAGAACGCCAGATCTTGTTTGCGGTCGTTTACGGAAAGGTAATGGTATTTTCCACATTGTCAGTGAATTGCGTCTGTAGTCAGACACTTCCATCTGCTGTTCAGGGTGGGAAAACAATCGCTCTCCATTTTAGAATTTCACGTTCATAGCCGTGCTGTGGCGTTAGCCTGTGCCTTTACTTGCATATGGTGATGTCTTTGACCTGCATTTTTTGAAATAAATGGTTGTATAGGTCACACTGTCCGATGTAACTGGTGTCTGTGAAGAGACCAAACATTTTTAATAGCAATAACGCTTAGTTTATAAATCTAACAATACATTTTTAGCATTTTAATTAGCTCGTTGTCTTGCAATACTTTTATTTTTTTACATTAAATTATGTTAGTAAACATTTGCACTCACCTCATCTCCTCTAACATAGTTCTTTTGTCCTGCTGAAACAGATAATCAGTTACTGTTAGTTAATCAGTTATTGTAATTAGTGATGAAAACAGATTTTGTGTTGCTGAATGAAACTGGATGATCTTGCCATGTCTGTTTCTGTTTAAAGGACGATGAATTTCTGCTCTCTGATTTCTGTTTCCCAGTGTGTGTTCCAGTCTCTCTACAGCAAGAAGAAATATTTATTTTCCATTTTATAAAGAAGACACAAATTTGTCTGTGTACCGTATAACTGGTTGATTTGGGGTGTTGTTACTACTTTGTAACTTTGCTGCCATTTGATATTTTCTTGGAATTGTCAGCAAAGCATCTGTACTGTAACTCGTTGCTAACGGATCTGAACTGACAGGAATGTTGATGGAAGTAAATTTATATGAAATAAATGAGTAATGTAACAGATGTGATTACCTTTGTCATTCCTGTTTCTGCAGATGTTGATATAGACTGGTTCAGACTCCTCAGGCTGAGAGCGCATGGTGACGGTTGATAACACACCAGCAGTAACACCTGAAAGAAAGAAAGAAAGATAAAATAAAGAAAGAAAGAAAGAAAGATAGAAAGAAAGAAAGAAAGATAAAAAGAAAGAAAGATAGAAAGAAAGATTGAAAGAAAGAAAGATAAAAAGAAAGAAAGAAAGAAAGAAAGAAAAATGGTTCGTAATGTGTGGTAAATATATGTGATGTCCATGTGACAAATTAGTAACACTGTTTTTCTACCTGACGTTTGTTTCCTGTACCAGTAATACAACAGAAATCCCAGCAGAATCCCAGCAAACAGAGTTAGAACGGTGACCGTTGTAATCTTAGTATATTTGATTACTAAAACCAAAAAGACTTAATGTTACTTAATTAAATGCATTGATTTGTGAAAGATTTCTGTTGATTTACTTGGAGCATTTGTAGTTAGTTGGACATCTGTCATTGAAGTGTGAGAAATATTTTTAACTGTTAAAAAATGAAAAGAGTTGTAATATTTTATTATTATTTTATTTACATTGTGATGTATTTCGTTGATTTACCTGGAGCATCTGTAGTTAGTTGATTCCTAAGACTGATTGTTAGAGGGGCTACGGCTCTGAGTATGTTCTCAGTGAAAACTGCACACTGCCAGTGCGGCAGATCTGATTGATTGCTGGTCAGATTCACTGCCAGAATTATCGTTTTGTTTTTCTCATTCAGGATTTGCTGTTTGACCAGCACTCCTCTATTCCCCTGCATGCTGAGCCAGGCCAGCGTCACTGAATCAGTTACATC
>JAZGTI010007731.1:4942-21193 GCA_036877585.1 Botia kubotai
CTGCATGGGTGTGATATGCTCAAAGCCTGGAGGCGGGACATCCCAGTACTTCTTGATTTTCTTCTTCTTCTCACGGGGAGGTGAACGACTGAGACGATGATGTCACAGTGTCAGAAATAAAGATAATAACAAAACATGATCAAAATCAACTGGTACATCCAATTAACGTTACGCATGTGTGATCTATGACATCATTGCTCTCTTTGACCTTATTTGGCCATGGGATTCATTTTACTCCCCTTTCACTGGAATCTATAGTTTGTAAAAAAAAAAAAAAAAACTGCAGAACAAATGAACTGCATTTCAAAAATACTTTCAAATATTAGGAAAAACAAATATCAGCCAGAAACATCAGATGTTGTCTTTTTAATCCGGAAATAAACATTTTTGTTGTAATAAACGCGAGGAATAAAATTCAATTTATGGTATTTTATTATTAACTACAAAATGCAAGTAGCAAGATAATCCTGCTAATAATATTAGGTAGATTAAGGAATTACTTCTCATGTGAGGAAAACTCATTTTTTTAACGGATCTGTCGCACATGAACCAGGTCTGGAGGTAAAAGAACAATCATACTTAGACTCATTCAGCCCATCGGCAGTGTTACCTGAAATTTTCTTGGGGCTGGTTCTGTGTATGATCACTGAAATGACATTTAAGAACAGGGTATGACAAACAGCTACTTCACACTGTAGCTCAAACCTCACTACATGACTTTAGATATTTAACATCTAAACATGGTATAAAAACATAAATGAATGATTGTACAGCTTACAGGAGAAATGAATTGACATTCCAACACAATCATGTTTGAATCTTGGTTACTGTGCAATTAAAAAAAATAGCTCAGTTTTAAAAGCCAACATGGTGGAGCTTTAGTCTTGAATTTCAGTCTTAAATTTCAAAAATTATTTTTTATAATTTGGATACAAGTGAAACAACAGAAATAGGATTCAAGAATTAAACAAAATGTTACAATTCTGCATTTTTAAATGCATTGTTTTTATATTTATAACCAAAAGTTGGTTTTGGAAGATTTTGGAGAAGTTGGTGCTAACTGTTGCATTCTGTTGACCTTTTCATTAGGGTGGGGGAAGCTGGGGAAGTTTGGAAATATTCCAAGACGGAATATCATTGGAACAAACCGGAAATTTAGAGTAGTTTTTACAAACAGTATCATATACAAACAAAAACATTTGCTTTCTCAACATATGACATAATTCCCATATATTCCTGTAAATTCCTTTAAAGTTTCCAAAATTCCCAACTTTCTGCAACCCTACTTTTCCGTTATTACATCAATCCTCTCACCTGCGTCTATGGCGACGGTCTCTGCTGCCGCTGCGGCGCTCTCTGCTTCTCCTCTCCCTGCTTCTTCTCTTCCTCTCCCGGCTGCGGCTGCGCGAGGGGCTGCGCCTGCGGTGCCGGTTCTCTTTGTCCCGCTCTGAGACAGAACGAAATGAGGATGATCAAGAGATCCCAAGAGGAAAGAGCATAAATACAGGAACCTGAAGCTAAAGAGGAAAGAAGCCTCATTCTGAGAAAGCCCATTCAAGCTGCAGAAGAAAGATTGAGCATAGTTTGTATGCAGTGAGTGATTGTAAGTTTTCAGTGTGTAACTCTAAAAGGGAAAAGGAAGATTAGGAGGAAAGCAGCAAGGAAACAGGGTTGTGTGTGCTTGCGTGTTCCTCGTTCTGTGATACCCACCATGGCCATTTAAACTGTCACCTGTGCAAAAGAGAATAAGAGGGGTTAAAATCACAGACACTACACAGGCTGTTAATGGAACTCACAAACTTCTGAAGTATTGTGCAGACATAACACAGTTACATGCCTCACTGACGATAAGAGATTTAACAATATTATAGACCAGGAGCACAACACCTGCACAACCCCAGCCAAGGTCACAGGTTTAATTCCCTGGAAACACACCAACTGATAAAATTCATAAACTAAAAGCCAAACGAATTATTGTAAACTGATTGTTTGTCGAAATTCAACTCTCACCTGTCTGTAGCGTTTATTACACATATGTATCATCAAAAGCGCGAATTCACTAATTGTTTATAAATTCAACATATACATTTTTTTAGACGGTTGTGGACGTTTAAAGATGAATGTCTTTATACATTACGCCTAAAACACCCAGATCCATATGCTTGATGTTTTTACTCAATTTAACAGGTTTCACATGTGACCGTTTACAGCGACAACAAACTAACATTTCCTGCTTTCATTACGCAAGTTGTTCTCTCTCCGTATCAGTCGCTTTTAATACATTACTATCACTCACCTTGCTTGTTTTCAGACAGCTGTCTCTCAAACTCGTCAAAATCAGACATTCTGGCGTCGTGAATTTAACTAGACTCGGATGCAACAGCTAACACGCTATCGCACTAATTTATAGCCGTTTCTGTCACACGCAAATTCAAAAGCCGGACAAAAAGTTGCAGATGTTATCGAAATAATACGAGCACGCACGGTTTCCTAAGAGATAATTAAACTCGCGCAGACATATAAACAAACACTTTTCTGCAGGGTTTTGTTAGCTGCTAATGCTAACACGAACCGTTGCAGGGAATAAATGAGAGTCTAATTATAGTAAGAAAGACAAATTAACCCTTCAGCTATAATAATACGTTCTTTAAATGTATTTCTAGATCGTTAATTGATGCTTATTATCATTCTTGAGTGAGTTTTAGTCCAGACCGTTTCTGCTAAACACGCTAACCGCTGATTCCGCGTTGGCGGATGCGTTGTGCGTTTCTTCACAGTCCCGCTAAGCGTCACGGCGAACAAGCGCGAGAGTGTCGCGTCTGCCCCCTACAGGCCTGGAAATTCTTTCCAGAAATCTACATTTGTTTAACACTAAGGGTTTCCAAACTATTTCATTCCAGGACCCACCTACAGAGGTCTAATCCATCTCAAAACCCACCAGACATTTTTAAATGGAAATTTGGGGGGGGGAATACAGACTCATTCTCTTTTAGTTGAGAGTAGTTTATATTTTTCTTGTCATTGCACACATGAAATATAAGTTTAATTGTAGTACCAAAATACCTTACGGAAAGATATCGAAACCATTGATACATAAACCACAAAAGATACATAAACCCTTAAAATGTTCATTCAAGTGACTGCACCACAGTTTGAAAACCTGTCTTACGCCACTCCTTGTTTACAGTGTTATCAGTTCATCATTTATTTTTGGAATAGGATGTGCAATTTTCTCTTGAAAAATAAACAGCGTGGTGGACTTTATGATGGGAATTATGTAAAGATACGCGTTAACGTTACGCTAAAGACATTAGTTTAATAACAGACCAGGATAGAGTTTTGAAAATGTAAATCATACAAAAGAATAAAATAAACATCACAATTAGTTTTTTTCCCATCCAAATTTACTTTACAACCAATTCATTAAACTACGTCAATTTATAAACACTGCTTCAGCGTTATATAATCTATTACACAGTCATGCACAGAGATGAATATGAATGATAAAAATTAGCATTTAATAGTGTAAACACTGGAACAATGAGTTTCAGTGTTAAACCAACTAGTTTGTAGATATCAGATATCATTATCAGGTTACTGGGTTTCTCCTCACTGGGTTTTGCATGGATTAAAATGGCACTATTTTAGAGTTAAGGCTGATTTGCTTCTTTTTGGTCATTTTGCATAAAACGGAGTTATCAACATTAAACATTGACTTACATGTTTAGAAGGTCTGAAGTGGATTTAGAAAAACTTTCTACAAACTTTATTGTATTGCAGCAATGTGAGAACTTTATTTTTCTTACATAATCTTCAAAAAAAAACAAAAGCAAATCACAAGGGTCAAAATAATAGATCCCCAATTAGTCCCTCGTATCATCTCTAAACTACAAGTTTAATTATATGATTTAAATTACAAATAAGTTGACAACAGTTAACTTCATTTCAATTTTACAATAACAACTGTAAACATAAATAATAAAGATGAGTAATCCTTCAAATACAGTGACTATTTATCTGATATATCGGACTCACTCAGTATTCTTTATCTCCATTAAATGATCAAACTCTTAATTCAAGATCTTCTTGAACAAAAAGATTTAATATTTATCCAGCGCATAATTCTCTAGAGCCCAAACATTCCAGCTGGGATCAATCAATCTGATAACCATTATAAATGCACATTGGGCTGTCAGTCAAACTATTTACAGTAACAGAATTAACAGTGTGAATAATGTTTCTTGCATCATTTTACTGTAAATATACATAATCAAAATAAGGACTTCAAAAGGAGCAGATCTAGAGTGGAGGTAGAAAGAAAAATGACAAAAATAGCTCATATGTTTGTTAGATGGACTCCATATTTTTCAAACCACTACCTCAACACCACTGACTCCTCCCACAAATAAAGGAATATGTCGCTGGAAATTCAGTGTCTAAACCTGTATGAAATAGGCAACAGTAGGCTGTTCTTCTTCAAGGCCTGAACCTTGGCGTGGGAAGCCTCATCGAGAGCTTTATAGCAGCGCCTGGCGTAATCCAGCAGCTTCTCCTTGGACGAATCAAATTCACCGACGTCTGTTAGCTTCTCAGGGGCCACCAGCAGCAGCTCAGCGATAGGTGTGGTGGATGCCACAGTGTTGCGGTCAACCCCGTGGAGCTGAAACGCTCTGGACATGCTCTTCAACCTCTGATAGGTTACAAGGATCTTCTTATAGCGAAACAGAACACCTGCAGGGTCTTTAACTGGAATCAAAATGTTAGGAATTAGAAGCAAAAAAAAGGTTTTAGGTCACACGTTATACAAACATACCAAATATTAGGCCTGAGATCAGAGGTCTCCAACAAGGTCCACAGAACTGCAGAGTTTAGCTCCTTAGACCTGCAGAGCTAAACTCTGCAGAACTTCCAGGAACATGAACTCCTGCCTTTGATGATTCAGGACCTGCGCTTCACACACATACAGCAACTTCATACTCCTCTCACCTCTGTGTCTTTCCATGGGCCGGGCGATACGAAACACACGTCTTCTCTTCACTCTCGTCTGTCCGTGTTGTTGACCTGAACAGCCTTTCCGTGACCTTTTAAAATAATCGGAATCGTTGCCATCATCATCATCTGTAACCACCTGCTCTTCTTCCAGGTAGCCATCCTCCTCTATAAACTCCTCCTCCTCAATCACCTCCTCCTCTTCTCCTTCCTCTGAAAGGAAAAACAATGAACATTTAAAAAACAATGGCATTCCCAACATCTTTTCATCATCAATGTTAAGCGTTTTTGGAATTACAAACACAATATTAAAATCAAATCTGTTTCAAATAGGTTTTACACCATTGGCAAGATTTTATAAACGATGCAGTAACATCCTAAATCGGATCATTTTATAGTTAAAGGGACAGTTCACGCTGAAATGAAAATCCGTCCATCATTTATTCACCCTCATGTTATTCCAAACCGGTACGACGTTTTTACTTCCGAGGAATACAAAGGATGATATTCCGTCTATACAGTGGAACTCAATGGGTGTCACTCTTGCCTGGTTACTAACATACTTCAAAATACTTATGAATAAAAGTCATACAGGTTTAGAGTGTTACACGAGGGCGAGTAAATGATGAAATTTTCACTTTTGGGTGAACTGTCCCTTTAACAACTCAGACATTAGCTGTCGCTAGGTAAAGCTGCACAAACTTTGGACACTGCTTTCTCTGCTGCGCTTCTGGCTGCGTGTTAGCATCTGGCCAGAACGGGTTGTCATGGGTGTTGGAGAAGGGGCGGATGTCTTCCGGGTGACAGGCTTCAGTTTGGTGGGCTGTTGTAACGCATCTACTTGAGGTTCTGACAACAGAGAACAAGTTCTTTTCATGAAACTGGATTATAAATGAGCAACCTAAACCGACCTCAAGACCATTAAGTCACCGTTCTGTAAAAGCATCTAAAACGCCCCCCTCCACATCGTACCGTTCCTCTCCTGGCTGCTGGTGGTGAAAATGAATCGGTCAAGTTGACAGCGCAGAAAGTCCCTCTCCTCCTCCAGATCTTCAATGCGCTTCTGGAGCCACGAGTTCTTTTCTACAGAGATCTGCAGCTGCGTTCGGAGGCTGGAAATCAGAAGGTACGGGCTGCATGGAGGAACCAGGCTCGAAGCCGTATCTGCTTAAAAAAAACATTCAGTCATAAAGGGCCACCATGAGAAATCAAACCCCCCCATTCTCGAAATCGGGTCTCCTTTAGGACCCCGAGAGATTCCATTGGCTTAAGTAACTTTTAATAGGCAAATTTTTAGCCTGATTACAATTCATACACAATCACGTTATGACATAAGTACTGACAGTCAAAGGCTTGGTCGTTTTGATGACAGAAACCAGAGTCATCTGGGTTGCTGTCCTCAAACGGGATGGAGATTTCGTACCCATCTTCATTCTTCAAATCTGTAAATTAAAAAAAAAAGACAAACACGGATACAATTACACATATTTATACACATATTAATTACACACACTGATCTTTCAAAGCTGTAAATTACAGCATTCTAGACGAGATGAAAATTTTAAGGCGTTTAAACTGACCATTGTAGCTCCTCGTGTGTTTTTGCGCATCAGTCATGATACCGGAGACATGGAGCCGACTAATACTTACGAACCTGCAAACAAACATAAACTCTCTGAAAATAGGGCTTAAAGTTGAACGAAACAACCGTGTCGACTTTTGTATTCACTTAAAATGAAGTCGACTTAAAATGTTAATGTTAAATGAATGAAACGTAAACGCAGATGAGTGAGGAAGGCAGACCGATGAACCAGCGCAGGGCTCGATGCAACTAGCAAACGACTAAAGACGACGGAGTAGTTAATTAGGCATTACCGTTAACAAGCAGTTAATTAAACGTTAGTTAATTAGTCTGAATCTCTCCTCCTGTCAAACGTGGCACCATATGAGAAAAGTTCATACCGCTAACGTAGTAAATGCAAATACGTTTCTATTTGCTTCGGACTTGAACGTTTTGAATCGTATAAGGAAGTTTCATTTATTTGTACAAAATCTTTATTTAAAGGTTACTAAACTATTATACTTACAACTGCAACTTTAACCACAGTTTTTGCTAGAGCCCAGACTGGACCGAAGCGTCCGCATGGTGATTGGCTCCGAGTATTTGTTGTAACGCGTATGTACTGCGTATGTACGCGTAATCCTTCTGCGTATGTCAGAAGGATTGACCGGCTGAGAGACACGGTGGTGTTATAAATGATCCGCATGATTTGGAAATCGGCGTCACGTACAGCGCGCTCGTAAAACTACAACCTGAAGTAGACACGCCCACGGCAAGACCCCTTTCCGGTAAAATAAATATAAATATTAAAATGTGTATTTATACTGCTAAAACAAACTGACAGTGCAATTATTTAAGCAGTAATGAATTTAACGTAATTGCACGTTAATAAATGGTTTTCAGTTTTTTAACTTTTTATGTATTTATTTGATTGTTCAATATTACAAATGATTGTTCGATCATTTGTAATATTGCAATTACTTATGATAAATTAGACATAAGAGAATGAACACGGGATCCCTCATTTTGGAAGGTGTACATTTTTGTATTGTTGTAAATTTACAATTATTTTAGTGTAACTAGGACTGTTAACTATTTTGACTGTAACTTTTTGGGAGCGTGTGATTCCGGCGGTGTCAAATATCAAATTGTCTGGGTGGGACCGGAAGAAGCTTCAGACAGGTACAGTTCGCTGGTCTCAACCACACCTGAACAGAGATGAAAATTATCATTTAATAATCATTTAACGAAGATCGAAACACAAGGTAAGTTTTGTAAACAACTCGTCTGAGATAAATGACGGTCGGTAACTCCTCCTGAGTTTGTTTCATTGTTACGAGTAGACAGATTGAGTGTTGTTTGTGTTTCGCGTGGCTTTCTGGGCATATAATTGTAAAAGAAACTTATGCATTAAAATTCAGAAACGTAATTTATTTATGAATTTATCATTTAGTGTTTATTTAACGTGTATTGTGCTTGTGTCCAGCAGCTACACAATGGCGTTTTGCACTAGCCTCAAGCACTGCAAAGTGGCGCTGGCCTTTGCTATTGTTTTTGACGTTTTTGGCTTCACGTGCTTGTTTTTGGGGCTCTTTGCACCCCTGGAAGTGAAAGGGAGAGATTTCGGGGACCTTCTGGTCTACACCGGTGTGCTGTTGGTGCTAATATCACTCGGCGCGTGGGTGATGTGGTACACCGGTAACATCGAGGGAGCATTACCCCAAAAAGAGTTGAACCGAATCGGCACAGCTGTGGATCGCTTGGCTCGCAATCTCAGCCGGAAAATACACACACACCGTGTGCACAGAGGACCCTGAATGTCTGCAGATGACAGAGACATTGACAGCTGCCTTTATGTTTCTTATTTCTCATTTTTTGGATTTATCTGTTTTATATAAAGCTGCCATATTCACCCCATGAGTTATGGCACATTGTTTGTCATGGTCTGAATATTAAAAAAAACGCCTGTCCCTAATTTATTTGTGCCTTACAAATTTGGCTCTAGAGATTCGCTGCCACATTGAGTTTTCTGACCGTACCTAACAGTGCTTAGGTACATTTCCTGTAATGAGACTGTTACAAAATACTAGAGATATTTTAGTACAAAAAATGTGACATGTTGTTTTTATGAAAATAATATATATATTAGTACAGAATGACTGTATGTAATTTCTCTTGCTTTGTTGTAAACCATGCACAGTACAGTACCGGTGGGATCCGTACCACAAAATTGTTAGAGCCAACGTACTGGAGTGTTAACTTTATATGTTTTTATATTTTAGAGTAGTATTTTTGTATGATGTTTTGTATGTATCGTTTTCTCTGCTTTTAACAGATGTTTATTTGGGCTCACGTTTAACAGTTAGTTTTCGCAGTGATGAGCGTAACTCTTTATAATGTAAATTTGTCTGTTTGTGTTTCGTTCATGTTTAACAGCATTAAATGGGCATGTGTTTTGCTTTTTTTTTTAAAGTAGTGTTGTTTTAATAACCAGGATAATAAAAGAAGCTTTTCAAGAGGCTAAGAATAAGAGTTGTATTATTGTTATTATTATAATATTATATTTTAAGTCCTGAATATTGTTTTATAGATACATCGACTTTAAAGACGGCCTGTTCTAGAAGTGTCTCCAGTAAACAAACAAGCTGTCAACTGTCAATCAAAGAAAAAGCAAAACGCAATGGGCTTCATTTAGCTCTGGGGTCTTATTCTCATTTACACTCTTGTCTTAGCGAGCTTCTCATGTCTTAAGGCCTCTAATGCGATTGGGGCACAGCTTAGCGCATGTGGTCTTTATATTGTCTATAAAACAGACTGGAGTGTGTAAGGAACGACACTATGAATAGAAAAAATTACAAATAATCTGTGATGTGTCATTTTTGTAATGCTAAACTAGTACATTGGTGTTATAAAACTGAGCTAAGGGACATTTGTATATTCCATATATTCACCAGAGATATGTTTTAAACCACAGGCCAAAAGATTGGAATCTGAATTTAAAGCCCTTAAAAGGATAGACTGCAGTAGGTTCAACTGAAATCGGAAGGAATTGCCAGGCCCTGTTTTGCTATTTAGGTGTCAGTAAAATTATGTGCCAACGTATACAGGAATTCTCCACAGATTAGGCATTAGGCCCTATAGTTAAGTCACTATAGGTATACAGGCATTAACTGTGTTAATTCCTGGGTCATGACACTTGGCTTCCACCTGACAGTAATATTGATCTATGTTTAGGTTGATACTTAATCAAGAGCGCCTGAAAGTGATTAACTGGATAGCAGTCATTAAATCACCTGTGTATAGTAACATGGCTTTCTTCTACCTGACACTATCACCTGTCTTCACTAAACCATCTAAGTCATGTCGCGCTCTGGCTGTCCTCTCTCAGTATAGCAGGAGTTTCTGGAGGGATTGCTGACTGGTGATGGGGGATGCAGAGTGAGGTAGAATAGGGACTAGATTAGCTAAGCTGATCAGATGAAGATTGTTAGGGTTTATTTCAGACCCTGATTCTTAAAACAGAGGGTGGGGTTTACATTAGGACAGGATATAAACGAAATGTAAGGATAGCTCAACAGGTTAGAAGAGACAAACAAAACTGTAAGTCAAACAATAGCATATATTAGCAACTAGTTATTTAGCTGACACAAAATGACATACAGTACACAATCTAACCTGATCCTCTAACTGAACTGAAAAGGGCACTGCAAAGGTGCGATTTTTCTTATGTATGATATTTCTGTTATTCATACTTTATTTTTTACTGGAGCAGTCTGAGTTTATGTGCCTTGCTGTTAACACTACCTCTCCCATGTTAAATGATTAAAAGTCCTTGCCAGGGGTGTATTTAAATGAATATTCAGATTTTTATGATAAATTCAAATAAACATCTTAAATGCTGAATCCAGTTCAGTTTTTCGTGAATCCAAACAGTTCTCAAATCAGGTTAATTACAGAGAAGGGTTATCAATTACGACTGCATGTCTTTAACTAAATGAGACGGACCGCTGCAGAAGAAAGTGATCATAAAATGATCATAAAATGAGCACAGTTCAGATAAATAAGATCATTCAGACTTTGGCATCTTGGCAAATCCGAGTCCTGTTTGAAACACTGTTAAGATCTGGGCTCAGGAGAAAAATGTAAGGAGCGAACTGTCTCCATGTGTGCCCCATTTAATCTCATTGCCAAGACAAACAACTGCGATATTATGAAGCAAAGATCCTACGGGACCCAATACCTCCCAGAACCCACTTATGAAGTTCTCGTGCTCTTGTATGAACAACAGTTTGCAACAGTTTGTGGGTCAAAGGTCACCAGTATGCATTACGTCCCTGTCAGTCTGTACTGGAGACCATTATCATTGTAATCTAATGAAATTTGTGTAAACCAGAAAGAAAATCCTGTTCCTCCAGACCATCACAGCTGACATGCAGGTGCCCCTTTTTAACGGTGTTGTCCTCTGGAACCGCTCGTGGCGGTTAAAGATGGAAATCTTTGTCGTGCAGAGTAGCTTCATAGAGTGAAATGTAATAAAAGTGGCCAATCAACAAACTATTAACTCTAAACTACCATCACTATTTAAATCAAATATGTATTTATATATAAACATGGACTCTGTTAATGTAGACTGTATCATGTAGCTTTTTTTTATAGGTTTCGGAACATCAGAAATGTTTATTTGAAATATTTAACTTACTGTACCGATTAAAGTTCGAGACAGAATTAGAAATAAAGAACGGCAAAAGAGATGGAAGAGAAATGTAAATCTCTTTATGGCTGAGCCTTCTGCAGTCTTGTGTAATTGACTTAACCCATATGAAGAGCTGGCCACCTCCTCCCCTTCAGCACTGCTTTATTACTGCCCAATCTACCATGATTGCTCGCACCCTCATCCTTCATCTTCACTCCACAACTGAAGGTAAGCGTGTGGCTTTCACACATATAAATGTTTGTTTTCCTAAGGTTGACTGATTACATATTACACATACAGTTTTATCACTTTGGGTCTTTTTGCAATCATTTTCATTCAATGTACAGCAATAAATGGCTTCTATATGTATGTTAAAACTATTCTAAATCTGTGTGCTGTTGAATTTCATTTTTTTACTGAATTGACGTTTAACTATTTTGTCTTTATTTATTACTTAGTGACTTTTTATGAACTCTTTCCATACTTGTTGCACCCTTGATAAGAAGCTTTGGCTCATGGTTCAAAAAGATCATGCTTCAGAAAATGCTTTTTGTTTACTGTAGTTCTTTAGGAAATTAGCATATTTTGTGACTTATGACTTAAGAGTCATAACCACTGATCCTTACATTTAAAAAATCGTGTTAGTGGTTATCCGAATGAGAGCAACGCACACAAAAATCATGATTACTATATTACGGTTTTCATATTGCTGCCAGCAAAACATGTCATGCGATGTTTCCGTTCTCACTCAGCAGTCTGTTTTTATGTGTTGTATATTTCCTGTTTCTATTAAAAATGTTTCAGAAACGTCATTTAATTCAGCAACACTGACACTAATGTCTCTGCAGAGGGAGACAGAGAGCGACGGATTACTTTGACATATTAATACCGTCATCATCATTATTCCTTCAACATTTAAATAATTTTCTACCTTCTCTTTATAAATAATTGATGCTGTTATAACTAGACATGAATCACAGGGAACCGTCAATAGGTGAATCTCAAAAAAACTGCCCCAATTTACCCCAAAGGCACAACAGAGAAAATTATATTTTCTATAAAGTTACTTTTCTGTGGTATAATATGACCCGGTTATGTTCTCGAGTGGTTTTGTGAGGTTTCTTTTATGTGATTTTCTGCCATCTATGGACGGATGATGACGGATGAGATGTTGCATTTGCTCAAACGTATTTTTCCTGCGTTATTTTCCAGTTTTGATAGGACATCCTGATCTCCAGAGACTCTGAGACGATAACAAGCCACCAGATTCTTTGCTGGTCAGATTTGGTTTAAATTGCTCAAAGGCCATGGGAAACTCACAGAAAGCGCAAGGGCTCCCCAAAGAGGTTCTTGAGGACCTGCAGGTGAACACCAGGTTCGGGGAAGCTGAGATCACGCAGTGGTACGAGAACTTCCAGAAGCAGTGTCCCTCGGGTCACATCACGCAAGATCAGTTCGTAGAGATCTACATCCGTTTCTTCCCCGACAGTGACGCGAAAGCTTACGCCAAGCACGTTTTCCGCTCCTTTGACACCAATGACGATGGAGCGTTAGACTTTAGGGAGTATATTATTGCCCTTCACATGACCTCCACGGGGAAGACGAACCTGAAGCTGGAGTGGGCCTTCTCGCTCTTCGACCTGGACAAGAACGGCTACATCACAAAAACCGAAGTGTGTGAACTGTGCGAGGTAAGAGGACGTGAACGTTTTAGTTAAGTAACAAAAAGTGTTATTTAAACGTTCTAGTAATGTTTAATACCTGGAGGGAACGTTAGCCAACGTTCAGAGAACGTTCCCATGTTTGCGGAGTAGTTCAAAACCATGTGCATTCGTTCATCCCTGTTGCCCAACTTTAAAAGCCAATGTGTGGTAAACCTGATATTACTGCCAAGATCAGGTTAAGTTTAGGTTTAATTAAGTGTGAGGTATGATGAATATAGAACATTGGGTATGTTTTCTGTATATCTAGTAGTAATCTTTAGTAATAGTAGTTAGTAATAGTAATCCTATCTTATAGTAATGCTTTAAAGGGCCAGTTAAAAATCTGCTGACACTTTTTGTGAATAAGTTAAAGGTAGAGAGAGGCTAGCATTAGCCAGCATCAAAGTGCTCTCCAAAGCCACACCTCCCCCAATACACATAAACTCATACATAGTTTGACAGACAAGTAGGGCACCCTATCATTGCATTTGGACCGAATGCAATGATTGGACGAACATTTTATGGCCTTGCGCCTTCCTCAGAAGATATACAAATAAGAAGCTGCTAGCGGTCACTTACATGTATGCATGTGGCAGACGCTTTTATCCAAAGCGACTTACAGTTCATTCAAGTTATACATTTTGTCAGTGACTCCCTGGGAATCGAACCCACAACCTTTGTCTTGCCAGCCCAATGCTTTGCCAACTGAGCTACAGGAACACTTCATTTTATAGGTTCACATTCATTCAAATGGTTTAGGTATCTTTGGGGGATCATGGGCGATCGAATGTGTAACAGATTCACAGTCAGGTGTTTTTGGTTGTGGCCATTGTATCATAAAGAGCACTGAACATCAAAGCTGACCTAAGACCAGCAGTTAGACTCATGGAGTGACATCACCCTTAAGCCTGTGCTCTATATGGAGTCATTACAGATGGAAGGAGAAGGGGCCTGTGGACGAGATAAGCTCCTCAATGTGCAATCAGGATTTAAGACCATCGGCACTGAGGCCACGACATGCCAACTGTTAAGCTTTCTCAGCAGATCAATTACCCAGAGTGTATCTGATGTTATAGAGATAAATCATATCCCTCATTTGTCTTATAGCATCTGTAAACCATTACAAACCATCAATTCCAGCACGAGTGAACTATTAAGTAAACATCTCTGAGTAAACCAGGGTGTGATGATATAATTGCCAGGGGGAGGGGAGGTTTGGGGGGGGCATGTTTGACAATAGTTTACTTGAAATAGAAATCTGACTGCAGAAGAAGACAGATATGATACTGCGCACTATAGCGCCCCCTGTGGCGGCGCTGAGAATGCAACACTAACCTGTCTCTTTTTCTGACACCTGTTGTTAGGTAACCGTAGTTAAATCAGGGTGAGTCAAATTTACCTTTGCCAAGTTAAGCAAGTTAAGCTTAAACAGAGCTGTAAGACATTTATAGCAAACGGCTAAAGGGATGTGAGGAGAGATCAATTTAGCTCCTAGTCTAAAAAGAAACCGATAAAACTTAAAAAACAATAACCGATTTAGAAATACTTTATTATTATAACTAATAATTATTTTAAACAAGAATTATTCCTTTATCACACTGTATGTCAGATTTCCTCCAATATTTATTAAAAAACAACGTGTAACGCAATGTGTAATGTGGATTATCTAAGATGTTTTACCGTAGTTTGTAAGGTAAGTGTACAGCAAATGTGAGTTTTTAATCAACATTTTATGACATGGTTTAATGTGAGGGAAGGATATCCATTTAAGCTCTCGAATTTCCCATCAGGCCATTTTCAAGCTCATACCCAAAGAAAAGCAGGCAGAACTGGCCAGTGATGAAAACACTCCAGAGAAGAGAGCAGAGAAACTCTGGACCATCTTTGACAAAAAGGAAAATGGTAAGAGAACTGAGCTGAGAGGTGAACCAAAGATGTACTGATGTCATTAACTGAAGACATTAACTCTGAATTCTCTCACTCACACAGATCGACTTGCAGAGGGCGAGTTCATCCAGGCTGTGTCATCAAGTGAAGTTGCGCTACGGCTAATTCAGTACGACCATAAATAAAATCACGAACAATTTTCGCATGCTTGATTTTAGAGTTATCTACATATTTAAATTCTCCATATTTACGTTTCCACTGGGTTATAATAGGTCACGTTTGTTTACCAGTAAAAATGGGTATAATGTAATTTTCATATAACCTAAGGTGATACAAAAAGGAGAAGTTGAATAAAAATGTGTTCCCTAAGACAAATTCGTTTGGTATTTAACCTGAGTGCACCCTTAAAAGGGACACTTAACATGTTGTTTTTATCTGTGGTTAGTTGAGTGTAAGGTTTGTATGCAGTTTACCTCATTTCTTTAATGTTCTGTCTGCACACCTCGTCATTCTAGTTGTTATTTATGATTGTTTTTTTTAGACTTGTTGATGTTCAGTTTATGTGCGTTTATGTGCGTCTATGTTAAGCGGGTTATGTTTCATCTTGGTTATATTGTGTGTTCGTTCATGTCCAAAATTGCTTTATGTTGAACCAAAAACTGTTACTGTTTCATTCATGCACTCCATTGCAATGATGTGTTGTGTAAAGATCTCTTTTTTAATCAGATTATTGTTTAAGTAATTGTTTTGAATATTTAATTGCCGATCAGGACTGGGACCTGTTACATTTACAAATGAAAAATAAAAATGACACAAATTCAATTTCAAGGCCCTCCTGTGTTAGTGACAAAATAGTTGCTACAAACATGAGAAAAATGTCAGCTCTCCCTTTGTCCTTTGTCCTTTCAGTCGCTCTGTTTCTTTCTCCATCCCTCACTTGATCTGTGTCTCTTACTGGGGAGATTATTCCTGTAATCTTCTGTCCAGCTTTTGAAAGCATCTGTCTAAAGCTGCAGAAATTCAGATGTTTGTTGTAATCTCTTCATCAGCCCATCTTGTTCTATTTTCAGATTGTCATATTTTGCTGGGTACTGAAAACCTGAAATATGACAAGCAGAAAGAAGGTATGACTGACATAACCAGAGAGCCAGGTGTGATCAAATGTGCCTCCCAGATAAAATCACAGCGCAAAAATTCCCAGAATTCCTTGAGCTACAACCATCTCTCTCAAACTATACAAAATGGATAATTTCTGTCCTGGGTTCTTAGTGGTCAAAAACTGCAATGTATTTATAATATAGAGCTCTTTGCTTAGCTGCTGTGTGCATCACATCGCGGCACCCATAGCTAACCATTATTGTTGCATAGCAACATTCTGTTACAGTTCATGTGTCATATCTTCCAGCAGAAGAACAGCA
>JAZGTI010007732.1:0-21193 GCA_036877585.1 Botia kubotai
ATTTATGTGTAACTCTGGATATACTCTGGATTTATGTGTAACTCTGGATATACTCTGGATTTATGTGTAACTCTGGATATACTCTGGGTTTATGTTTAATTTTTTTAGTTTGTCCTCTAGATTTGGGAGAGTTCTGACTGTGACTGTCTATAACAGCAGCACAGAAAGAAGACTTGATCATGAAAACATGACGACACAACTGTACATACATGACCGTTATCATGAAGAATTAATCTGTTACACAGATATACATTAAATATGTTTACTTATATTTATATTGATTTTCAAACACACTTGTTTGAATATAGCATCACATGAACTAAATCAAACCAAACGTAATTTATGTTAACAATCAAAAGCCTGGGCACACTGTTTAAATAAAACATCTATCACAAAAGTTAATAAATAATAAAACAATATATTATTATACAACATGCTTCCCTAAACTAAGATGTATGCGTCACTTTCTGTGAAGTGTAAACTAAGTGGAACAGGTCCACAGTCAATGTAAATCGAATTCAGAAGGAACTGACATCCACTAGAAATGCCACCGGTCCAATTGGCTAAATGTTTAAAAAATTAAAAAGAGCAAAAATAACAATTAAACTGAAGAGCTGATAAAATCATAACGCTTTCAAACATAAAGTTTGGCATTGAAGACTTTGGTCTCCCTCTACAGGAATATGCCTCAAACAACACAATAAACATAAAATGATCCGTGCTCAACAGAATGAAATGTTTTTAGTATTATTGTTAATAATAATAATTATAATAACAGAAGTGAGACTGTAAATCTTATGTGATGTGTTGTATTTTTCTGGCAACAATCACATGGAAGTCAACTTCAAAGAATTTGTTCGGCATTATGTTCTCAAAATCAACAAAAACGCATCGTTACACTTTTCTTTGACTGCTTTTGTATTTTTCATTGACATTATTGTCTTTTCGGATCTTAAAATGGCTTTATGCAAAATTAAACTTTAAAAAACCTATCTCCAATTCCATCTTCAATTCCATCTCCAAAACCATTCCATCTCCAAAACCATTCCATCTCCAAAACCATTCCATCTCCAAAACCATTCCATCTCCAAAACCATTCCATCTCCAAAAAGTGCAATCCAGTTCTGCCCTAAGATTCACCACCTGACAGTCACACTGTCTTCAGAAAAGTCTCAAGAAAAACAGAATAAATGTATAGTATAATGCAATGTAAGTCGCTTTGGATAAAAGCATCTGCCAAATGCGTAAATGTAATGTAACACGTAACTACAAGCGGTGACCAGCAGGGGGAGATCTTTCAATTATAAAACTGACCTGAGTTGTGATCTCAGGGGCTTTACGTTCACCTGTCTGCCTGATAAAATACTGAAGGCAGAGGTCAGACCAGTAACCTTTACTGGTAGCAAACCTACAGCAAACCCGTTCAATTAAAATAAATGTTATCAACAGAAAACAATTGATGACATATGTAGGTAAATGATTAAAACTATTTTTTAACATAAACAATATTTCAGCTTCAAGTACCAATATATTGCCCATTTGCTGATATTTTGAATTCTTTTTCATCACTGGCCAGTGATATAAATAACATCATAAGGAAACACAACGTAAATGTATTTAATAACATGCTTCAGTTATAAATACATTGCCATCATTCCCAGACACATATAATAACATAAAGCATATGAATTTTTTTTACAGTGGTATAATTGAAAGAAATCACGTTTACACATACTTCCGCCGACGGATCTTTCCCGTCATGCATCTCGAGTTTACGAGGAGCGCTTACGCAAAGCCCCTTTAGGGAAAGTCGCGTCACTCGGCAGCTTATTTGCAACCCCTCCGAGCAGCTATTTCAGCCATACAAGACTTATCTAATTGAACAAGGCAAGAAAGATGTCTCTGAAATCGGCTGCTAAGGTCCCAATACAACAGCATATTAAACCTGACCTCAACTGTACAATACATTTTGTTTCTTAGGCTAAAAAGGGTTCCAGGTTGTTCCAGCACCTGCGCATGTTGAGTGTTCCCCCATTTTATAATACCAGTTCACCGTCTTGTTAATATCTACAGTCTTTGACCTCACTGCGCATGCCAGTAAATTTAATTCACGTTTGTGTAACATTCACATTAGTTATTCAAACGTTTGCTGTGTTGATTCAGCGGGTCGTTTAAGGAGTTATTTTATGAATACTCTGTTGTTTCTACGTTTTATTGCTGATTTAAAGACATGCTTCTTCACCCGTTTTATTGATAACGGGAAACCGTTCCGTTAGCACAGATTTATTTATAACAGGACCATAATGCGAGAAATTAAAACGTATCTAAAGAAAGGTTGTTAAGAGTATATTTCTCTTCTGTTTTTAAAATACATCATTTAGGCGTCTTTTACTGTCGATATAACTAAAGAAAGTGTTAACGGCGTTCTTATTAACAATTGACTCGATTAGTGCGAGTAGCTGACAAGACGTGACGGGGAAAAGTCATTTGTTTATTTAATTAAGTAAATAATGTGTTGACCAAACACTGCATCACTGCTAGACAATCCCAATCATGTAAAATCTGGACTTTATCAATACCAGAGATCGCGAGTGTACGGTCATCATTAGGTAATACGAGTCGAGACTAACCCAACGAGACATCCTGGCTGTGTCTCAAAGCGTACTTGGCTGCCTACACAGACAGCATCATAGAAGTTTCCCGAACCAGACTTTAACGCACTTTGGCCCTTCAACATGCAGTCTACAGAGTCAGATCACTAGGTTTGGAGACGGGCCCTATGTCTGTCCGCATAATGGCTTCATGATGAGACCGGAGCTGTGAAACAGTACCGGACACGGTTGGGGTGATCGGTGCACTTCCACTCTCTCCCGTACATGTCACGGGCAGGAAAACACACTCACTCCCACTTCTGAGAAGAGTTGCAGCGCGGAATGACGCGAACGAGCACCGCGTATTACCGGAGCTAACTTTTCTCACCCCGCTGTTTTTCTCATCCAGCGATCGGGCTGTTTTTCTAGCTGCTCGAGCTAACCGCACAGCGGGTTCTTTTCATGTCATTGCCCGCACCATCTTTCGGCTCATGAGGCATCGGCGATCACACTGTCCGCGTCTGAAAAACTGGGTTTCGAGGCCGACGCCACTAAAATGAAGAAACAGTTTAACCGGATGAAGCAGCTCGCCAATCAAACAGTTGGCAGGCGAGTATAAACGTCAAGTTTCTGTCCGCTTTTCTTTCATCGTGGACGACCGCAGCTCTGCCACGATATCGTGTGTTGTTGTCATGTTGTCAAGGCGGTAGCCGAATAACTAACCAGTTTTAACCCTTTTCACTGCTTAGTATAATAGTTTTGTATATGCATAGTTTTGTAAATGCTTAGTATACAAAACTATCTATAACGGCAAACTTGATCGTTTATGATCTTATATATGCAGCTTGCGCAGTTGTTTAAGCAATAATTGCAACGCAGCTCAAATATGTGTGTAGTTTACTTGTTACTGGTCTTGTTACCATTTATTTGATACTACATTTGTAACGGGACGTTCTTTAATAAGCTGTGATAAGTGAAGATCACACAGATTCCAGAGATTCATCAATAAGAACAGAGACTGTTAGTTATCTGTTTAGCATCTCCTTTGAGCTCATACACTGACGTATGTGACGTGTGTCTTGTTATTGAAGTTTCAAACTGGATTCTTCACTCTTCTCAGGCTGTTTGTGTACTTCAGAGTATTTGGGCCTTTAGATACTCAACACGCTGGACAGAGAATCACAGATCTGTCACTGATGCTTCCCCAATCTCAAGCCAAGCAATAATCTGTTAATTTAAGTACATTAGTATCATTTAGACACCACTGACTGAACTGACTGACTGTCCCTGCCTAGCAACAATCGCCGCTTACCTGCCGGGTAACCTGACCTTTAGCATCCATGTGTTCAGCCTCATTCCCTTTAAATGTCTGTAATACAATCAGCCACCTGAGACTCTTGACTAACTCGGTGACAGTGGTACCGCATAAGATGAAAAAAACTAGTAACCAGCAGTTTACTAGGTGAATTGTGGCAATGCCTTTTTATTTCAGTTCAAATGAAGATAATCAAAGTGATTTATAATGAGTTATTATGATTTATAATTTGGGGCCTCACAAAATGACGGTCTGTCATGAATTTAATGTGCGGCTAAACGATATTCTGCTGGAATTCTCTTCCTGAATTTATTTTACAAATAATTAATGACTTAATTAATTAATGAGTGTGATTCAGACAGCAGGCTTGTATTGGTGGAGGGTGAGATGTGGGGGGTTGGAGATGCAGGACTCAGCTGCTCTCAGGTTCCTGTGTTTGTAAGGAGACGGTACACTGTGTTCGGGGTTCAGCCCCTCAGAGGAAATCTCTTATTCTTTTCTATAAACAGGAAGTTGTACTGAGGAAGTTTCATTTCTATGAGTGAAATCAAAGAATCGACTCTGGGGCAGATGCAGTGATGATCTGAGGTGGTTTTAAAACATGTAGCAAGTCACAGGAAGGTGATTTTTTTTTAAATTAAAACCGCACAATTATGCAGCGCCACGTTACCTCGCAATTTATCAGAAGGCTCCAGTCACCTGTCAGTTTGTTGATGATGTGGAACTATTGTCAGCTGCCTGCAGAGGCTTTTAAAGGCCAGAGCACTGTGTTTGTTTTAGAAACGGACCAGAAATTGAAAGATTATGAGGTGTAATTAAGTATAAGAATATCTGATTTAAAAACACGGATCCAGAAAACAAGCAGTCAAACATTCATAATCAACCATTATTTAATAAAGCAGCAGTCTGTAACTTTTGCCTCTCCTCTTCCATCTAAATCATTATTATAAACTTCCTGTTGTGAGTCAGGGTAAGGTAAAGAGATCGTTCCGGATCGCAGCTTTAAATGCACGTCTGTTTGTATCAGGGCTCTAACACAACGTTTGCTACTGAGTTTTAAACAGAGAGAGACACACAAACTCACAAGCGTAATATATCTACACGAGTTAGTTGTGCTTCAGACTAAACCTTAATCATTCATTTATTCAGTGAAAATAACATATAAAGAAAGCACAATTGTTTTGTGGTTCTGTGTGATTCTCTTCAAACATCCACAGAATTCGAGAGCATTTATGTTATGGTATGTTTTTACGTTTCTTCTGTTTCTCCACAACTGGGTTAGATACTCTGAAGATGTTTATACTTCTGTCTGGATTAATTTCAGTCTTTTAGATCTTTTCTCATGTCCTCTGTTGTTAATTGAAAGCAGCTGTCGTGCGCCGTCACGAGGTACAGTCATGTTTCTCTGGCAGGAGGAGGAACTGGAGCTGAGATTTGTGGGTATCATGGCAGACAAGAGGACCACGCAAAACCGTTCAGAACCTCCTGAGCTCTAACAGATTATCTGCTAATATTACGCTTTACCAAATTAGCTATGCTTCATCAGACATGCTGGTGATCTCTGCCTGGTTAGTCCTCAGTAATCATCTTTATTGCTGATGCCAATGAACCGACTCAAGACCCTAATATAATACAATATATAAAAACAACTGTTGAGGAGCTAAGCTAGACATTTGCATTGTTTTTGCATTGTTGTAATTGAAGGAAATCTGTTGCTATTTATTGTTTAAGTCATTTGCTGATGTCTGAATTAAGGCTGTAAATGATACATTAACGACTGATTTCCTGTCTGAGAACTTGTGATTGTGGGGTGAATATAATGCACTAGATTATGATGGATAAGTCGAGACTAGTGTAACATTAACATGTCACATCCTTCATGTGTTTTTATGCGTTTATTAAATAGTTTTAGCCTTCCTGTTGACATGCACTTGTAGGTTTATAAATCTGTCTGTACATCTGCCTGTTCTCGCAGTTCTGGCTGCACGTCTGTGTATTATCGAGTGTTATACCGGCCAACGGTGATTAGCTGGTCTTCCAACCTGGCTGGGCTGGTTAAGCTGGTCTGCTGTGCTGGTTTTAGAAGGGATTGGGGCACTTGTCAGCTGGTTCTGGGAGGGAGACCAGCTAACAACCAGCAAACGTCCGTTATGTGATTTAAGCGGTTTTTAGTAGGTAAACACAGTAAAATTCTTTGTTACAGTTGCTAACACGTTAGGTAACAACCACTGACGTAGCAGGCAAGAGCAAATTTAGGAAGACCGTTTCAAGGTGAGGTCACACAAACCAGTCTTTGATTCAGTGCTGTGAAACAGTGGCGTGTCAGGTGTGTGTGATGTGTGAGTAAGCTGTGTGAACCGGGCTGATGTCGTCTTCCTACATTCTTTATGTTTGTGATAGACAGCACATAATCCAGTCCCACGGTCCAAACCTCTCTTAGTTTACTATTAATAGTGCCTTAACTATCTGTCCACAGTGCTGACACCGGACTGCTAAAATTCCCTAGTGCCCATGACTCCCATTTCAAACGGCTGATTTAGTTGGACAATTTGTCAGCTATTGGTTACTTTCAGACTTAACCATTACTAGGGTTGCCATTTTTTATTCGAGTTAGTATTATTAAATCACACTTTTGTTAAATTAGTCCTGTCGAGACTTTCCAGGCTCAGAAAAGTAACGCATTGTGCTTGCAACACCGAGGTCATGGGTTCGATTCCCAGGAAGTGCACACACACTGGTAAAATATAAAGCCTGAATGTGCTTTGGATTAAAGCATCTGCCAAATGCGTTCATGGTCAATATGTACAGTGTGTGTATTTATATATTGTCTTTGGATGTGATGAGATGTTGTTGTTTTACAGAGCAGAGAAAACAGAAGTCCTCAGCGATGACGTGTTGCAGGTAAGCGCTCCTCTCTCTTTTATCTGTCTCCAGTGTTCTGTGTTGTGTCTGTCTCCATGCAGCTTTCAGTGGTGAGAGTCACTGAGTGAAGTCATCAATGTTAGTCAAACACATTCAAGATCATTTATTTGTTCTGTTATATGAATAAACAAACAGAAGCAAAGTTACCTGCAGCAAACACCCCAACTTATGCTTTTGTGAAAGCAAATCTGTTTGTGTGAAATTGTGCCCCAGTAGGAAAAGTTTGGTTGCTATGGGGACAAAAACGGAACTAATGGGACAGTGCAGGGAGAAGACGGTATAAAGTATGCAATATTTTTTCCGAACTTCCATTGCAGATGGTATCTGTAGTATGGACTAATGTTTTGTCCACTAGCATTTTTGACAGCTTGTTTTTTTTGTTTGCTTTGTCTACAGTCATCCGAAAGATGTTTAAACTTATCTAGGAAGAATCATATTGACATAACACCATTAACAGCTGTCTGAACACTCACATTACACTGGTTCCTCTGGGCTACTACCCACTCGTGCGACCAGACGTTACTCATCCAACTCACAGATGCATTCTGGGAGTTTTCTTCGGGCAGACCTGAGTCACTCGACTCAAGCAGTACAGTTTTGAAAGTGACGTCCTTCCATTTTGAATCACATCCATGCCTCACTGTTTGTCTGGACATGCCTGCCGTTTATTATTTTGGTAATGACTAATCAACATAATAGCGGTGTTTCCCCGACCTCTGAGCGCGGTGTAATAAATTCCACTGTGAAAAAACAAAATGGCTTATTGTTCGTGTGTGTTTAGTCTGTCGATGGCCTGCCAGAGTCCATCCTGTGATGGCAACAGGGGACATATTTAAAGAAAAAGAAACTCACTTTCAACATCTCCCTCAGCAGAAAAACACCCGGCAATAAGAGTCAGTGCTTCCCCTTGTTTCTGTGCCAGGAGGCGGTCCTCCGCTTTCCCATGCAGGAGACACCTGAGCGGTGTGTTCGCTTGACTCAGCTGTGCTGGACGGCTGCAGAGACAGTGTTGTGACGTAAGCGAGACAGAGAAGCACAAGGAGATGTTATCTCTTCTCTCAGCCTGTGGAATTCCTGAACTGGGCTGTTTCTGGAACATGAGTCAGTTTTTTCATCATTCTGATCTCTGCTCCATTCCTCACTGTTTGTTCAGACATTCCGCTCGCCTCACGCAGTTCTGGAGTGACGTTCTTTCCTGGTTGTTGTTGGTGTTGACTTGTGTTGAAGCAGAAACAGCTCAGCTCCATCAAGAAGTTGACACTGACTGTCACAGCGTTAATTAATGCTGTAGTCGAGGTTTTAAAAATGTTGTCTTAAACTTTTTAAAACAAAGGAAATTATTAAAACAGCGTGCGGATTCCTTCTGTAAATAATTTTTTTGATCCTGCATCTGTTGAAGAAATTTTTGGATGTGTGTATTTTTTTCTACTTTTGTGAATTTATCATCATACTTCATACTCCAATCATATACATATAATAACTATATATATATATATATATATATATATATATATATAATATCCCGGTGCAGTACTCACTCACATGAATTATACGTTTAGTCTTTACCGCTGTGAATAATAATAAATGATAAATCATGCTTAACAACACATTGTCTTCGTGACTATCAAAATCAGTTTTCACTTTTGTGCCATTAGAAACCTGTTGATTGAAACAGACACACAAGAAGATCTGAAGGTCATTAGCAGAGCTGACTTTATGAAATCTGTGTTTTGTCACTGAGGTTGTGTTAGTGGCAGTCACAGCTCTGTGTATATTGTGGGCTGTTATTGATGGTTGGTTTTTGTTCTGCGCAGATCGAGCGCCGCATGGAGCTGGTGCGAGTCGTTTCCCACAACACGCACAAAAAACTGTCTGCATGTTTGCAGGGGCAGATAGGCACAGATGCGGAGAAGAGGCAGGTGAGGGCCGCATGGTGCTCACAACCCCACAAAATGTAGTTATCCATATATTATTTCTCTTATGCGCTTGGGCTTGCGTGTCATGTTGCATGTACCTCCTGTGTGTTTGTCGCAGAAAAAGCTTCCGCTGACAGCTCTGTCGCAGGCCATGCAGGACGGAGGGAACCAGCTGGGCGAGGAGTCTCTGATCGGGTAAATAAGACAACACTTTTAAATAGATTAGTGTCCATTTTCGTATAAGTCTTTAATCGTGTTAGTTTACGTTTATAATGGATTACCTGCCTGTATCAGTCTGGTTAGCACGGGTGGTTTAATATATGTGTGTGTGTGGTTCTCTAAAGAGGTTCTTTATGTTCTGGGCAGGAAAATGATGGAGATGTGCGGAGATGCAGAGAACAGACTGGCGTCTGAGCTGATGCAGCACGAGATGCAGGTGGAGAAAGAGATCTTAGACCCCCTCAATCAGCTCGCAGAGGTACAGCACAATATGTACAGTATGTACAGTATGTACAGTATAAGCATACAGAAACTGTTGTAGTCAGTGACTCTATCAACAAAGGTAAATTAGCAGCTTTATCTCACTATACAATACAAATGTCTCTTACGTTATCACAGGTGGACATTCCAAACATCCTGAAACAGAGACGGCAGTTAGCCAAGCTGGTGCTGGACTATGACTCTGCCCGAACAAGGTGAGCTATCTGTAATGTGACATTAGATAAGGGTTTTTTGTAGGCCAGGTGTATGAAATTGAGTGTTGTGGTCTATAATAGCGTGCATAACTATATGCATATGTTTTGCATACTTTCCTATCATACCAAAGCCATTAGAATAATAATTATGTTGATTAGTCTTACACTTGATATATTTATCTTAATACATCAGAACCAGCATCAGAGCTATTCCTGCTTGTAAATGTTGCTTTGTAGACGAGGCTCTTATGCCAAAATGTTAAATGTCTTTCAAGGTGTTTGGATAAAATCTGCTAAACTGAATACATGTAAATATAATACAGTGAGATGTGTGTGTAACAATGAAACATGTAGCCAAGCCTTAGCTTCTGAAATTAAGATATTATTTTCATATTTTCAGTTTTTACATATTTACATTTTTGAAAAATGAGTCTGAGCTGAAACTAAATTTGGTTTCAGTGTGGATCCCGCCACCCCGTTGAAGACCCCCGTCATAACTGTAGATACATTATACAAGTATAGTGTAAACTTTACAACTGAAACTGTCTTCTCCAGGTGGTTGCAGGCGACCAAGTCAATAATCTCAGGAACAAACACACAAGCACTGACAGCCAAAGCAGACTCACTTAAAGACGAGGTTGATGAAGCCATGAACAAAATGGAGCTGTGCAAGGTACTGATACAAACAAGCCTCAGTGTGCCTACTGTACACACCTACTGTCGTTACTGTACTGTACTTTCTTTACTGTACTGTACTTTCTTTACTGTTATGAGCTGCTCGATTATGTATTCAGATCTATGAAAATAGTATATCCAATATTGTGTAGTTTGTATTTAACTTGACTTAGTTTAAAGGGATATTTCACCCCAGAATGAAAATGCAGTCATTATTTACTCTGTATGACAGCTGTATGACATTGTATGACATGTTTCTCATTATAAGATAAATAACCAGTTATGTCTCTCTCAATATAAGATAAATAACCAGTTATGTCTCCCTCAATATAAGATAAATAACCAGTTATGTCTCTCTCATTATATGATAAATAACCAGTTATGTCTCTCTCAATATATGATAAATAACCAGTTATGTTTTTTAGGATCAGCTTTCAGCAGACATGTACAATTTCTTCTCAAGGGAAGCAGATTATGGCCGCTATTATGTGATGGTAAGAACTTTTCTTGGTGACATCTTCCATGAGTTCGGTAACTCAGTTGTTGTGTTTATTGCTGTTCATTTCCATGTTTGTTCTGTTCATTGTTCATTCCGTCGTGTCTCTCCTTCCTCAATGTCTGTTGTGTTCTCAGTTATTAGAGGCACAAGCGGATTACCACAGAAAATCTCTCGCCTTCCTGGAGAGCGTCCTGCCAAACATTCAGGCTCAACAAGGTGACGCTCAGTTTTATGACTAAAATCTCTGAAGTGAAACCGGTGCTGCTACAGGAACTCAGAGCGCTTTCCATAGAAGAACAAATCGACTCAATCGTGTCTGACCAGTCCAGTCATTTTCACTGCAGCCCTTGAAGCCACTTAACTGTTTTTTTCCGCTTGTGCTTTCAGCATTCGTGTGCTATAAATTGTTGTTGTGTTGTTTTGCGGCGCACATGTGAGTCAGATGCAGCGTGTGGTCAACATGAGTAATATTTCTCATCTCACCACCTGCTTCACCAGCTCGTCTGAAACGACGATAAAAAATAGAGATAAAGTGAACCGTTCGAAATGGACAACAAGAGACGATATTTAGTTGAAGTAGATGAATCATGAATAAATGTTGCATTCTAATAAAGATTATTTTACTGGTGTTATGTATTAAAATAATCTGATATTATGCTTATGTGTGTATATCAGTGGCATATTTATATATGTTAAATATATACATTTATAGTTTATTTGATGTTCGTGGTTTTTATGCGGGGTTAACGGATGCATAAAGTCACAAGTCTGTGTGTTTCAGTACGACCCATTCAGTTAGAATATGTGAACCTGTTATGAACATGATAGGCGGGCATTATCACATTAACAACATAGATATGTGTTTGATTGACAGGGTAATCAGCCAATCACAGTGTTGCTCCTTCTGACTATACAGTATTTATGTCCCGTCAATAGACTCGTGGAGTGAGAAACCAGCATTTGGAACAGCTCTGGAGGAGCACCTGAAGCGCAGCAACAGAGAGATCGCGCTCCCCATAGAGGCCTGTGTCATGATGCTGCTGGAGACAGGAATGAAGGAGGAGGTGTGACAGGAACCCACACACTTGAATCAGTGCACGAGTATCTTCAACCATCTCACACAATTCTGTCAGTGTCTGTCAGCGTCTGTCAGCGTCTACATCTCTACAAATGTGTCGCCGGGAAATCATTTAAAAATGAATTGACTCTCCTTTTTTTAAATGACTCACTTTAAAGATGTTACATATATTAGTAAACACTCAACATGTCAACTAACTCTCATTAGAGTATTAGTAGACTGTTAGGTTTGGTTTAGAGTTGGGGATGCTCGAATAATCCAACTCTACTACAAGTTACAAGTTACAAGTGGAGTTTATTGTCATTTCAACCATATACAAGTACACAGTAAAACGAGACAATGTTTCTCCAGAAACGTGCTACATAAGACAAACACTGAACATCACAGACATACAGGGCTACATAATTTAAACATAATATATACATAAAGTGCACTAATCTACTAATCTCTCATAACTGGTAGTTGTAGTAGTTACTTATAGTTAGTACAGTGTCTAAAGTGGACTATTAAAGTAAAGTGTTACAGATGAAACCCTGTACTTCAGGTAGTTCTCGTTTCTAACGGTTTTGTCAATGTTTTCCAGGGTCTGTTTAGAATAGCAGCAGGCGCCTCCAAACTGAAGAAGCTGAAGGCGGCGCTGGATTGCTCCACCTCACAGCTGGAGGAGTTTTACTCTGACCCACATGCTGTGGCTGGTACAGCCTGTTCTGTTTTGTGTATCTGTAATATTTAACATCTTGTACACCCTCCCAAACTGACACGGTTCTCTCTGGTTTAAGGGGCACTGAAATCATATCTGAGAGAGTTACCTGAACCTTTGATGACCCACCAGCTGTATGATGAGTGGATACAGGCATCTAAGTAAGCCAGTCTGTGATACTAATGACAAGATACTGACATGATAGTGTCATCTTGTTTGGTAAATTTCTGTGCTTTCACTTTGTCAAGCATCCCCGACCCAGACAAACGGTTACAGGCTTTGTGGGTAACCTGTGATCAGTTACCAAAAAACAACAAGGCGAACTTCAGGTGTGTTCCAGAAACATCTAAACGTAAAGCACAAGTCAGTCTGTACAAGAACTGAAGATTGGTGATTAAATACTGATTTTATACATTATGAAAACGTTATTTCAATGTTTCACAGATACCTTGTTAAGTTCCTTGCTAAGCTCGCACAGGAGAGTGACATCAACAAAATGACCCCTAGCAATATTGCCATCGTCCTTGGACCCAATCTACTGTGGGCCAGAACTGATGGGTAAGAGTGTTCCTCTGAGGTCGTGCCAGCACGTGATGGTTTGTCATTCTGGCTGTGTGAACTCCTCTCTGTTCTCGCAGGAGTCTGGCAGAAATGGCCGCTGCAACTTCTGTTCATGTGGTTGCTATTGTTGAACCCATCATTCAACATGCTGACTGGTTTTTCCCTGAGGGTAGAGACCCGTAAAGATTTAAATATACAGTGTTTACCAATGCAAAACCGCTGCAGTCAGGTTTAAGGTTGGCCGGCCTGTTTTTGATTGTCTTGTCTTTGTTTTTCCTCAGATGTGGAGTTTAATGTATCCGGCATGTTTTCAATGCCCGCGCCCCTGCCGAACAACGCCAACCACCTGACCCCACCCGATTATGACTCGGGCACCATAGAGAGGAAGAGGCCCGTCAGTATGGTGGGCCCTGATGCTGAACTACCTCGGAAAGACAGGTATTTACACCGCTGTAAAATACTCACACGGTATTTTAGGAATCAGTCACTCACTGCTTCACAGAGATCTGCAATTCAATTGATTTACAATCTAGTTTAATTGATCGTTCACGTAAATGAGCAAACCAGCTGACAAACGGATCAGATTATTCTCACCATTAACCCTCTCTGGTATTATCTGTCACTCCTGATGATTCTCTTGCTTTTTCTGTTAATCCTTCAATGTATGTGGGTATGGAGAGCCAAATTACTCAATTAAAACATTAAATAAATGTTTAAATACATTAAATAGTTGAAATGCACTGTCAATGAGTCTGGTTGGAGTAAAGCATTTGCCAAATGGATGAATATTATGTAAATGCTGAAATACTTGTTGAATTATTTAATGTTAGTAATTTGGCCCTCCGTATGTGTGCATGGGACACATGTCATGGGACACATGTCATTGGCCAGTGGTGACCCTCCTCTTTTTTGTGGTGTCGATCTCCTGGGAATTTTTCAGCACTCGTTGTGTCTACACTGTCTCCTCTTTCTGTAGCTCTGCTAATAAATTAATGGACCACAATCCTCGTAGAGGCTATACTGTACCTAGAAAGCAGCATGCTTCACCTGCCTTCCAACCCCCACTGCCCCCGGTGGAGGCTGCCGGTACTGCAGGGTGTCAGCCTGTGGCTGAGCTCCTGCTGCAGCAGCCTGCGCAGGCAGGGCTGGGTTTAGAGGGCTGTCAGACTGAGCTGGCTCTTGGGATGGCTGCCCTGGCAGCTGCACAGCAGCTTCTGGCCCAGCAAACTGAGGAGATCAGGTGAGACGGCTGCAGTACGCTGGGCCACTGCATGAACGAACCGTCTCTGCATGTGTTGTGACCATGGAGGAAAAACCTGCCGCTCCTGTTATCACGAATGTATTTACAGTGAACTCTGTAACAGTCCAATACAAACAAATGTAATAATCAAGCTGTTTCATTTGTTTTGAATATTTACACAGAAATGTGACTTGTGTGCCATTGTTTGAATGTTAGAAATGTTCATTTATCGCAGCTTAATATTCGTCGACTTTCATCGCTTGATTCCCCGACAGCTGACAACTCTGTTGCTCCAATCAAAACAGCGAGTTGTTTGTTTGAGCATCCTGACCCCATTGACACATTAACATTGGCTCAACCAATACTGTGAGTCAGGGGTGGGACTACCAATTTGTTCAACCAATGGTAAAACGGGAATGCTCTGGCAACCTGCTCTGGTTAGAACACAATTATTGTAGGTGCACAATCATCTTGAGGTGCACACTGATGGAGTTTGCATTAGAAATGTATATATATTTTTTCTTTTCTCAGTTCAAAGAGCCGAGACCCTTCCTCCACTCCTCCAGCTCAGAGGAATGGCACTGGTGGGACTGGTGGCACTGGTGGGTCTGGACAGCTCAGTGTGGGGATCCCTGCGTCTGGATCTACAGGACTCAGTCCTCACATGACACGCAGAGGTGAATCATCCCTCAGATCTTTTAAAATAGCTACAAACTCAAAAACGAAGTGTCTGTAATCCTCTCACATTTGTAGGTACAAAGAAGCCCGCCCCAGCTCCGCCTAAACCAGCCAACCCACCACTGGGGCAACTGACCAATCAGCCGGCCCAGCAAACCTCTACAGCCACCCCTCAGTCCCTTAGCCCCTCCCCTCGACCGCTCTCCAGTTACTTACCAACCAATCTGAGCCCCCCCACGCAGCCACAGACTCAAACCAACACAATTCCACGTCGCCACTCGAGCGTCCAAACTCTTATTCAGGCTCCTAACCACCCGCCTCCGGAGCCCCCCACACAGGCCACGCCCCCTCCCCAACCCAAAGCTTTTGGTCAGGTCGCTGGTGACCCAGCAGAGGACATTTCCCCTCCAGGCACACCCACCCCGCCCAGCACCCCTCCACCCGGGCCAGCTGCTCCTCCGGTGTTTCAGTCAGGGTCCCTCCCTCGCCCGAGGCCCGTGCCTAAACCACGCAACAGACCCAGCGTCCCCCCCCCACCCCAGCCTCCAGTGACAGGAAGTGACAGCAATGGAATTTGCAGCGCAGCCTTCAAAACAATGGGTGATGCTTTTTAATTTCCGTCAGGCTATGCTTCTGTTTTACAGCCTGTTTATTTGTGTGTGTTGTGTGGGGTTTACGCTGCATTTAAAAAGCTCAGCTGAGGTCTCAAGCTGCTTCCCTTTAATGTAGATATGAGTGGGTGATTGCAGCCTGGGAAGGAACCAAAAACAGACCGTTAAGTTGGAATGTTTCCACTTTGCGCAGTGGACCCGCAATCAGATGTTACATTTGCATTCATTGTAGCTGATTCAGTGGATGCAAATGAAATACTGCTGCACAAAGATGGATTTGATGTACAGTGAGCTGGTCGTTATCTCAAAATAAAATGTGGTGGGTGGGGCCAGTAGTTTTTGATAACGACCAGCTGACTGGACATTATCTTATTACTCAACTGCTTGCCACAATTGAACACAAAATGCTGATTTGAGATGACATTTTTGCAGATCCGGGGATGACTTTTAAAGGACTAAGCCACGCCTTCGTTCCTGACATCACTGTTGAGAAACCCGTTACCCAGCTCACAGACACTGATCTGGACACAGAGAGCACCGTTCTTTAAAGAACGCTTTGAATCTGACAGCTGTTCCCCTAACCGAAGTTCTGCCTGAAGGGCTGCTCTGTGTTTCTTCAATACTCTTCCCTTCACAGAACCAACGATTCCTGTAGCACCAGAGAAACTGACGCCCCCAAGACGCCCACAAGAGGTAGCAGAATTATTCAAAACCGCTTGTTTATTGTTTTGGCAGAATCAAGACTTGTATTACGTGAGGAACTTTAACATGAGGGACAGGCAGGTGTGGTGACGGGGGGAATTTGGTGAATAAGAAAATAAGCAGATTGTTACGAGGTGCCTGTAGGTGACTCTTCAATGACCTTCGAGAAACTGAGCAAATATTTAAACTGAGCTGTGGAAGATATGAATTAAAAGGCAAAACTGTGGCTTTGTGTATAGCTTGTGACTGCAGGTCTTCTGCCAGCCAGTACAGCTCATGTATCTCATGTATTTCATGTATTTATGTGGTTTCGTATGGTTTCCATCAGTACATTCCTTGATCAGGTCAGTTAATGTCTTTCTTGTTGTGTTTATCGGGCATTACTGTCCCAGTTTGCATATTAGTTACATGTGATTTATTGATTATAGTTCGAGAAATGCCAAGTCGTTCTCTGCCTTTCACAGCTGATGATGTCATACTTATCATATACTGAGGCATTAATATGACTGGACCCAGAAAAACGTGGTAGAGCTTCACTCGACTGCGTGTATTAGCAAACTTGATCACCTCGTACATGAAAGAAGCAATTTTCTGTTGGATATCAAATTGCTAAACTTGCAAAGTATTCACCTGTCAGTTTATCTGGTGGAGAAGATCAACACATGCTTTAGTGATATTCTGATATGGAATTCTTATGTTACAGCTTTGCTTGTTTGTTTACTGGCCCTGAAAAGGTAGCTTTGTTTTTCCCTCCTTTAACCACAGACACGATACCAAAAGTGGGGATAATGTGCCACACAAAAGTGCTTCACCTGTATTGAGCTAGTAGAAGACATTGTTGCGTACATTTTTCCTGCTCAGATCATATTCTGTTATTTCCCAGTTTTGTTGAGATTGTAACTTTAATACAATTGGATACAATGACAAGAAAATAAGGGTTTGATCACAAGAATAACCCAAATGGCTACAACCAGCACATCTGATACACAAAAAAAAAAATGTTTTTCTGACTGATCAGCATTATCAATCAGTAACCAGATTACTGCTGTAACCAGAATGAGCAAGTGATGTCATCAGTTTCTGTGTATAACAACAGCTTCAAGTGCTCCTTTAAAAACGCAAAACAATGATGTCATGGTCACATAAATAAGATGGCCAAACATGACCACTGTTAATGTTTTTTTAAGTACAGTTTGTGGATGTTTTTCCCCTTGCCTTTACCATGCTGCCTTATCCAAGTACACGTACAAGAGCTATTTTACAAAGGTTTGAAAAATAAACTGACTTTACACTCATGAAACTGTAAATGTTGATGGTGTAGAGACATTTCCAGAGGCTTCATACAGGCTTTACATCAGCACAGAATGTGGAATAAATGACAAAGCTTGTCAATACTGCTTAAATAATAATTAAAAAGTGAAAAAAAAAAGCTTTGTTACTGTGTTTCCTTTTGGGGTGTTCGACTCTCCTCAGACTCTCAAAAGTCATTGATCTGTTCCGAAGGTTTTTGTCTTAAAACAAAACTAATAACAAAAGAAATATTGCACTGTGTCATATCCATTACATTAACTACAAGCATCTAACAGAAACCATTGATTTCTTAAGCCTATGATTTCATGTCCTTCTTGCATTTTAACATCTTATGAACGTGTAATTCAACAGCCAGCATTGGACTGAGGACAAATGACACACATACAGTGATATAAACCAAACGGGTTTGATATTTAGTCCAGAATGACTTCCAGCATCTAACACTCTGTTCTGGAAAGGGGGACATACATAACATGAAACATCTGCTGGATAGCTTGTGTTTCATTAAGCAATATTTGGCACTCCTATTCATCCACTGGCTCCAGTACACAGTCATCACAAGCGGTTGAGTGTCTGTAAAAGTGCTTTTATTCAGGCAAAACACGTGAGATGTCTCGTCTCAAAGCAGCAACAGCTGAACTGAAGTCATTAGAACTCTGCTCAGGAAAACACAGGGCTAGTCATGCCAACAAACTGTACACAAATACTCATTTACAGCCAATTCATTTACACAGCATTTATAATATAACACAGATACGTAATCAAACCAGTAATACATATATAGAAATTCTCCACTACATGCAGATTTTCTCCAAGATGTTCTTGATCTTTAATGACAACGATCTAGAAAACACATTTAAATGTTTTGGTGCAAAGACAGGCAATAAAAAAATCATGCGTTCATTAGGAAGAGAGTTTTCAACACGACAGCAGTAGGAAATGCACCGTGTTAAACTATTGAAGGCATAAAAACATCAGAGAAGCTACAGAACTGTAAAGAGAACAGAATGTTGTACTGATTTAGAACCGTCATAGCGAGACACATCAGTCTGATGTAAAACTCACCCACTGTTCAGCTGTACTACCACTGAATGCTGGAGGAGGAAAAATAACTCGGTCTTCATTTATGAAGTGTTTGCACTACTGCTTACCTACATATCCGTGTATCACAACAGCGTTCAATGAAAAAATACTGTACAGCAACTTTATTTTTTAATCTTTTGTGTGTTAAAATACGTTTGGCATGAGGATGAGCAAGTTAAACACTCATTCACATTGGCTGAGCGGTGCCAGTGTTTACCAATAAAGACTAATAAATCATACCTACAGTTATGAACAAAATTACCAAAATATACCATCGAAAATACAATCATCTAAACAATCAATATTGCAAAACCAAAGTGTTTCCTTACGTTCTCAAAACACAATGTTATAATAATGAAGCTATATGAATATACTTTATATAAATATATAATATATGTTCTTTATCCTAAAGATACTTTTTAATCCATCTAAATCAAATGTTTGAAAGAGGTCTGTTTGCTTCCACACTGTCAAGTGGCACATGGTTATATAAAGAGCAGAGGCTCGTTAATCTGGTTTCACCATGCCAGTGGAGATGCTGTCTGGGGGCTTTTAGGGGTTTCTGTTCCTTGTGTCTCGTTGAGTGCTCTCTAACAAAAAAACACACAGAAAACTCTCTTCATTTCATCTGCTGTAAGAGCAGCGCGGCCATATCCTCATAGAGTATCATTAAAACTCACCTCAAATTTGGACATAAATTCCGCAAAGATGCCAAAAAAGACTTCGGTGGTTGTGGTCTTCCTGTCTTCTCCAAAGTAAGAGGTCACTTGATAGAACTCGTCCATGGCTCTGTGCTGTAGTGAGTCCAGGGATTGGACAGATGGATGACAGTTCTCCAGAAAACTCTAACATGAGGGTCAAGGGCCAATACACAGCTAATGAAGTGTACCATGAACATTTTCACAGGATAACAGATGATGAAATTACGCAAGTTATTAATACAATTGGAAATTACGCAAGTTATTTTCTTACGGATGGCAAGTTCAAATTAAAAAAATTGCTGTTAGAAGGTACAAATGCTTCACCGTCCGTTTCACCCTCCGGTAAAAATACAGAAGCCAGTAAGCCAGTTACACTATACAACAGACTACAGAACAGTATATGTACAATATATGCAGACACTGTGTTGGTGGATACACTCATAACTGCTGCAAAACGGTCCTCTGCAGTGGCTGGAATCTTTAAACAGGCGGTTCTTATTTCCTGGATGGTGGAGTGAAGGTCATGGAGATCAGCAGTGATGGTTTTCTGATTGACTGTATTCACAGTGAGAAATGTGTTAACAGAAATCAGTCTTCAACACATATACATGACTTCAGTGATGATGCACAGCTGCACCGGCGCTCTACCTTTGGCAGCTAGTGGCACTGTCACGAGGTCTCTGGAAAAGCTGAGGAGCTCTGGGAAGTGTTGCCATAGTGATTTGGCTAAAATATGGAGGAAGGTTGACTTTCCATCAACTGTTTTTGTTGTGTTTAGCTGAGGACGTGGCGATAGAGTTATTTTAGCACACATTTTTAATCTCATCTTATGATTAAAATAAAAATAATACAAATATTGTCAATGATTAAGGTACAGTAGTCTGTGATTTGTTTATCACACAAACCTCAGTAAGAAAACTGATCTTGAAGCCAGTTGTTTTAGTTGTCTTGGGCTGACCATTATTCAGATAATTTCCCATAGCTAAAACAAACTGAACACAATATTTAATACACAGAGCAGGTAATTGATTATTGTTTTTTAACAAATGCCTCCTGCAACTACCGCCTACTTATTCACTATAATTGGGTGAATAATGTTTTACCTCCAGGATCTTGGCCAAACTCTTGCTGTTTCTGAGCTCTGATGAGGCTTTATAGATGCACTCGTAAGCGGCTCTCATCTCCTCGGCTTTCTCCTGCACGGTGGTCTTGAACAGAAGACTCTTCAGTCTGGTCTTGTACTCGGGCACAAGCAGCATCTGTAGAACACACCCACAACCATCCAACAATATTCAGAAAGAAACATGACCGTACATAAAATCTCTCCACTGGTTTTTGTCGTCTACCTGTAGGACAAACTGGTCGGGCTCACTGAGTTTGGCTGGATCTTGGTCGTAATGCTGAAATTGTCCGACTTCCTCGTCGTCAGGCGCATACAGCAGCAGCTGCTTGATGTGCGAGGGTTCCAGACGGTCGGGGCTCATGGTCATGAGAATCTCCTGCAGTTCCTTCGGGGACAGCTTCAGATGTGCGATCAGGATAGCTGAACAGAGCAGCAAACATGGTTGAAGAAAGTGGATTCTGGAACCTTCTGAGTCCCACACAGTTGCTACACCAGCAGACGCTTAAAGCACCTTAATAACCTCCTCCTACACAGCAGCGTCACATGACACAACCTGACTAAACCCATCTAGATGATCAATCTCCTCTTGAACGCGACCTCGGGTCATACTCACAGGCGTTGTAGGCCTTTTTATGGGAGAGAATCTCTACCACGTCTTTCTTTTTAAAGTTCTCGGGCAGGAACGTGGGTTCTAGAAGAGAGACTGAAACATTTAATAACAGTGTGAGGATGAGCTGTTCTGCTTCCAGCAGGGGACACAATCAACTGTATGGAGGGTTATGAGAACGAACA
>JAZGTI010007733.1:0-21189 GCA_036877585.1 Botia kubotai
GTTGTCATCACGCTTCATTGTAAAGGCAAATCAAATCACAGCCAAGATCAAACCTGCTCATGCGTATAAACTCTAATGGCTATTTGAGCTGCTCTCGGATAATTAGTCAACTTAAATCTACCATCACAAAGATATCAAGCCACCCTGACTGTGACATTAACACTTCCCTAAAAAACTGTGTGCTTCCTGTATTCTGACATTAAAAGAAAACATCTTTTAAATTCTGCATTATTCAACATTATAGCTTCACAAATATCTGGTCTGGGAACCCAAAAGTGTTAGGTTTAAACTCCAGAAAAAAAAGCCACAATGATAGTCTCTTAACTAGTCTATATGCATATTTCAGACCATGTATTGTAGTTTTTGGTTTTAAACTGTGAATGTGTATCTAAATAATAAACCTTCAGAACATAACAGTGATAAATATTAATGCATTTAGACTCATATGTGACTGACAATAATGCCTTGTGGTTCAGTAAATGGATAAGATGATAAATTCAGTAACTGACTAATTCAGTGAGTGAGTCGTTTTAGACACTTCTTCATTGTGACTCATTCAAAAGTTGATCTCTCATCTCTGTACTTCACTTCACTGTATAAGCCAATGCATCTGGACTGCCATTGTACCAACACACAGGCCTGACCATACAGCACCCATCTGGAGCTCTCGCCAGAGTCTAACTGACACGCTCATTAGGAAGCAATGTCACAGAGAACATTCTGGAAAGGGGAGCTGAAGAACCAATGGCAGGAAATAGGCAGTTGTTCATGTGTTCTGTGCCAGAGGAATCTATGAGTAACCCATCTGGACTCAAACAATCACCTCGTGTGATGATAACCGTCAATATGATGCCTGAGGCAGTTCATTCCCATATATTTTCCATTGATTTGCTTGCTTGTTGAAATGCGATGGGATGTTTTGCGTTATGGAGATAATACAGAATATCCCACAACAACTGCCTGGGATGATTTGCAAATTGGCAAGGCACACCTGGCAAGTGTGACACGGCAATCAACACATTAACCCTGAATTATGTGATGGGATGCACAGAATATTTGTATTTGTAAATGACACATGCATGCAGCTGGCATGATTTATTAAAAGAAACAACACAGGCAGAGCATCTGAGAATATGAACCGACCAGAATCACGTGCCAGTGCTGCAAACAGCACACAGTCTTTAAAGGGGGAATGCACTTGCAACAAACAGGTAAATGTAATGATGCTGCTGATTAAAAAAAACAGAATTTATGAGTGTACCATAACCATTTCTGATCAAATTTTATCTTGTGCATCATCTGGATACACATTTTCTCCAAGATGCATTAGTCTGATTGATGGCACTCTCCTCTCTAGACTTGCTTTCCTTTGAACTTAATGGCACAAAACTACTCCATTTGTGTACAAAACAGAATAAAATCCCCTTTCATGCAGCTGTCTTGTTTTACAGTAGCTTTGAAGACAGACTTACAGCAATGCACAAAATAACAGACAGTCTAATGTAAATGTAAAGGAAAGCCAGTTTCCGACTGCAACGAAAACGTTTCACTTACACCTTTGGATTTGTCTTAAAATGGGAAAACTGTTAGTGATGTGTTATTAGTGTCTTTCAACAATTAAAGCTCCGCCTCAAATAAGAAACATGAATCGAGGCTGCCGGCGGTCAGATTCCAGATGTTGTGTTTGCTATAATCTGATTTTAATTATTGTCCCTACAGTGCAAAAGCTTAAACTGGGTGACAAGCTCTTCCACTTTTTTCCCAATTTTACAGTTGAGTGGGTGAGTTGTACATCTCAGACTAAGTAGCTTGTCAGGTAGTGAGCCCATCAAGGACACCAAAACAAAATGCTGCTTTTCCCTTCACTGATCCCCTGCCAATCTTAATACAAGACAGATCATCATCAGCTTGTCTTCTGTTACACGTGTGAGAGTGGAAGGTGATGCAGTGCGTCTGACCTCATCTTGGAGCTTTTTCTTGCTTTGTGATATTGAACATTTCTTAGAGACGCAGAGGTTTGATCTGATAACTCTTGACCCTTGAACCCGGTGCCGTCTGTTGTGCCAGTGGACAGAACTGACATAAAACGATGTCTAGCACTTTAAACAACAGAATCTGTATTTCTACAAAACATATGAGCACTGGGATTAGTCGTTTGTCTAGCCTCACTCCCAGGGCTGGATCATGATCTCACAAGGCCCCTGGGTGCATGTTTTTGGACCCCAAAGAAAGCCTTAAAGCCCAAATTTTGACAACTGAACTCTTGCAGTTTCCGAAGCAACAATGTTCTTTCAATGTTCGTTGTTGAACTGCCTTCAACAACTCCAGCATTCAGTGTTGCATTATGTTTGCTCCCTTAGCAGGTCCCCTGCCAGTCTGGGGTCCCAGTGTGCTGGCCCTGTCCACAATCCTGCTCTGTTTGCTCCTGCAGATCAACATTCAGATTTATTTTGAATCTTATTTAATTGAAATATTATTAAAAACACTTACCATGATAATCTACAGTGTACACAGTTAAAATGAGCTTCATGATCAATGCTTTTAAGTACACAGCAAAAATAGCTTACATTATATTTACAGGACAAATATTCCTAAGCTGCTTTAAGCTTTATCTCTCACAGGTTGAGTTTATGTCCTCATAAGCAGGAAATATTCCCCTCCAAATATGGTTCTACTTCTGGAGGAAAAGGGCTTGAGGTATGTCATTCTATTTTGGCTGCCTTTGTGCTAACCTTATTCCTTGGATTTCCTCCACTGTGTTTGGCCTTAACCGAGACCTTTTACAGAAATGAATTCAGCTAAAGGGCCTGATGACCTTTCACAATAGAAAGAGCCATGAGACATTGAAGCCAGGCATGTGGTGGAAAGGGTACAGCACTCGTGTGTTCTGAGGCCTTCCAGTTGCACAGATATACTGCATATTACGATAGGAAAATTACATTGTGGCATATGATGCTAAGTTGCAAAACGTGTTAAATTGAAAAACAGTGTCAAGACCGGGGTTGCTTTTTAATCTGGAAAGGAATTAAATGTTTTTCCCCTTAAAGCAAAGAACTGTTTGTTTACTCCCTCTTGTTGAGTATTGTGGTGTTAAACTAGCCTTTGCAAACTCTCAAGGACAGTTCACCTTGTGTGAATGATGAAAAGTCTCCAGCACGGTTAATTAGGGACGGCAGAGTTTTTCTGTTTAATTGATTTCACATTCTGGTATTTGCTTTTGAGCAGCAGGAATTTAATCATGTGAAATAGTGTTTGAATAAAGCACAATAATTATCGCACATTTAAGTCGTGAGAGACAAGTTATGTTCTTTATTTAAACACTTCTTTGCTGGGTATTCAAGCACATAAATCACATTACAGAAGCTTCTACACAGATGTTTGGTTACCCGATAGGTCACAACATTTTTTTTGCAAACAACATTTAAATAGCAAAACTGTCTTTATTCTATATTATAGCACATATTTTGTCAGTGACTGATCTTTGTGTGCCTCCTAAAATGATATATTTTAATGTCTGCTTCCTTGTGTGTCACAGCTCAGGCTAGTTGATAATAAATAGCCATCAGTCAATCAACTCTTACGATGTCACTTCCTGCACCTCCACTGTGCTAAGTCACATGGCAAATACAGCTCAGCTGATTGACTGCTCCAGCTAAACAATTGTCTATATGCTATATAATAATGTTAATGGATGGCTCACTCTGTATCACTGGCCCTTCTTGTTTTAACCCTGTTTCTATTATTAACTTCCCACTATTACTTCATGCCAAGCTTAATGCAAATGTAATGTAAAGGAACTGCGGATGTACAAAGTGGATTTTATTTTCATAAGCAGTGACTTGATTTAGAATCGCCTTGGAGTTGTCGTCCCCTATCTGGTTGATGGACGTCTGTGCTGGATTTGTTTACTGGTTATCATGTGGAGCTATACTAATGGGTTATGCTAAGGTAATAAGGTATGCTAAGCTCAAACTGGGGGGTTGGGAGTCAATAACATTAAGAACAGTTAAGCTTTTAGATTCATACATTTTTTCTGGCTTTGGACAGCGTTGATACGTTTTTAAATGTTTAACGTACAAATAAACAATTGGTAAATAATTCTCAAAGTCAAATACAACACTGGCAGAAGAGATAAAACATGCCTATTCTCGATTTAAATTCTGCAATGTTCCACACTCTAATCTACACGTTACGCTTGTATGAAAGACTCCATAGCTAATCACAATGCAATGCCACATCTTCTTCAATCACCTTTTCTCATGCCAACCCATCTACACCGTGATTCTGTCATGTCTGGAGGGCGGGACGGGGTTTACAGCAGCTCCGAATCCATTATTGATAGTGTCAGTTGTGGGTTTTATTCCACAGTAAGGCTGTTGTTCCTCAGGAGGAGAGCAAGAGAGATAAAAGGGTTTGGGCGAGGGAGGAGGTGGAAAAAGACCTAGTAAAGTAAAGTAGAGTTTGGGCTGGTCAGGCTTTGATGGATTTGAAAACATCTTTGGTGGAGGGCAGTGCTACGACTAAAACAATAATGAGTGGGGGACACAGGGCTGGAGTTAAGAAAGAAATGACTTGGAAAATGTTGCTGAACTTTTTACTGACTACTGAGACCCAGAACTGCTGAACATGTAGTGGTTTATTTTAAACTACAACTGAATACAATCTACAAACTGCTTTTTGTGTCATTTTGCTATTAACACTTGTCACTAACCATAAGTGTCATGCTGGCAGCTGGAGTACAACTGTGCTTTTAGTTTATGAAAATCTGAATGACATTACACCAAACAAGCTAACAAGATGTGTTTAAAGATGTGTTCCATCCGGTTTCCTTTCTGTGTCTTCAGATTATGTGGATTTATTAGGATGCTAATGTTACTGCCATAACTACACCCACACAATCATGTACACCCACTTGAATGCCTTTACACAAACACACACAAACAGTCGTTCTGACGACCACCTACATCACCCCTTCCAAATGCATTCAGATTCACCAGAGAGTTCACACACAGCCCCTCAAGTTTAATGGCGCGTAGCAGCCGGGCTGAGAAAGGATGAGTGGGGGTCAGAGGGCTAATGTCCGGACACATCGCTGGAGGATCAGAGACTTCCAGACAAAGGACGTTCGAGAGCTATCTCTCTCCACATTCCTACCTCTTAAACCCTCCCAGAAAGCCAATCACAACTGTTTCTGCTATGTTTCCACTGAGCTAGATGGAAGATTCATGTTGATGAGGAGCTGTAAATTGTCTTTTCGTGTGCATTGACATGCCATTCATCCCAAGAACAACACAATGTAATACACAGACTTTATTTTCACAAAACACAGATACACTGAAATAACTGAATGATTGTGAATAACAATCAACCACATGACTGAAACGATCAAATCCATCAACATTCATAACAGTTCACCACCTACCAGTTTGTCGGCATATCCAGATTTTTGGTAAGTAATGTGACATGCAAAATTTGTTCCTGTTACTCTTTGCATTGACATAAAAGGAATGTCTTTGTTTTATAAGCTGCTTTCATGGATGGTAATATTTGTGTAATTTTGCTGTGTTCAGCATGATTAGCTAATTACAAGCAGAAGATCTAAAAGTGAGTGATGACCAAAGCTGTTACACATTCACAACGCTCTTATTGTTTGTTGTTTGATGTCAAGTGTTTAAAGCCAAAGATCTTTCATGTCTCTGAAATGTGTGTGTGTCAGTGGGGAAATTCTTAAAGGATGATCTGGGTTCATTACGAGTTCAGCTATCAACAGCGTTTGTTGTATAACGTCAATTACCATAAACAATAATTTTAAGTCATGTCTCAGTTTGTTACTTTCTGAGCAAAAAAACGGTGTTTACTATAAAGTGCCTGCAATGGTAGTAAAGCGGCCCAGAGCGGTTTCAGAGGGATTAAAAGCAGAAATGTGACGCTTGTATTTTTGCTAAAGCACTTACATTAATTATTCAGTATAAAAAACTGTTTATGTTTTGGATTGTAAGGTTGACTTAATCGTCCTTTTTTAAGGTGGGACTGCTTTTGAAGGTGGATTAATGTCATTACTGTGAGTGGAGTTTTTTCTGTCAACAGTCTCTGTTTGGTATCACTGCATGTAAAATGTGTACAACACAATCTATGTGTATGTATAACGTTTAAGTAATTCTCATTTTATTTATTTATTTGTTGGAAAAGTGAGGGTTGAATCCTTTGGCACTCTCTCTCTCTCTCTTGCTCTCTCCCTCTCTGTCTGTTCTGTGTTTTCTCATTAAATTCAAACATACTTGCCCCAACACATCACCACTGACCAGAATTACTAATAGTGGGTACGGTTATTATGAAAGCATAGGATTATGGGTAATCCACAGCTGATGGTGTCACCAAACTAAAGGGTAAGAGTGAGAGACTGACAGAGCAACATAATAAAAGAAGAGAGAGAGTGAAACAGAAGGAGCGAGAGAGAGAGTGCACTGGAAAGGAAAACAAACAGTGGAGTGAGACTCCAGGCCCCAGGGAGCAGCGCTTAAGTAATTAATGTTTGAAATTGCTCAAGTTCAGCACAGAGTCCCGAAAGAGCCAGTATCAGTCACACACACACAAATCACATGATGGAGAGAGTGAGCGAGAGAGACAGAAAGGCAGAGCGAGTGAGAGAGAGAGTTAAGGTGGGTTATGAGGACACAGTCTCCCTCTCTCTACATGTAAAGATATGGATTAGAGCCTATTTACAGTGTTTACTTTTAATGCAGATGTATGACAATCAAACTTTGTCTTTAAATGTGCAACTAAAAGGAATAAAAATCCCATATTAGTGATTGTTGGTTATAAGACACACTTTTATTAATACCTTCATATTAACAAACATCAATATATAATATAATGCTCAACAGAAGAGTACATTAAAATAGTTTGAAATATCATGAAACGTTAAATCTTATAGAAATGTGTAAATCTAAATGAACCTCTGATATGTTAAGCATTATATTGCTTTTTAATGCGCTAATAATGAGTTATTATACAGTTATTACACTATTATTTATTATATACTAACAATGATAATAAGATATAAAAAACATATTTAGACTATAATTAAAAATAAATGATTGAGACAGTATTAATATTGAATTTAAATGGTTTCTGTTGCAGGATTAATTAAAAGTTTTATCTCGTCTCTGTCGTCAAGAGGAACTGAAGGATCTGATCGTACTGTTTTTAAACCTTGCCGTAATGAATTTCTTTCACATTTTACGTTTAATCTCTTCACACTAAACCCAGCTATAGGCGGCCGCCAGCCAATCGTCCTCAGAACCCGATCTGTCTCTCAGCGTCCTTTCTCTTCAAGATAAATTGAGGCGGAGCGTCCATCACCACAACGTCAGTTTGAGCTGTCAGCTCATTTTTCAGTGAAGCTGAGAATCAGACGAGGACTGAATTTTAGAAGCGCAGATAAATTCAGTCCCCCAGGATGACTGAGACATTGACTGCCCTGAGGGAACACAGGAACTGTTTTACCAAAGCTGGATTTGTCAATCCCAAAGGGATGTGTATTATAACTGAATGAAAAACCTATTTGGTCCTGCTTAATAACACACAGAGAAGGCTAAGAACTGAAGCTAATTGGGAATGTAAATGAGGATAGGAAGTGAACTTTGATTTTGAACTTTTCAAATAGTACACTCCTATAAAGGGCTGTGGCCTGGTGGTTAGTCAGTGTGCTCTGGGACATTTGGCCGAGGTGCCTCATGTGACTGAAGGAGGTTCAAATCTAGCACAGATATCTTTCTCTCCCTTTTTCTTTATCTCCAGATGCCAAATATAAAATGAATATTATATCATATAAATTCTATATATTCTTTGCTATATGAGATTCATAAGGTTTTATGGGTGTTTTTTTATATTTACATTTAGTCATTTAGCTTTTTAGTTTTAGTTTTTTTATATTTACATTTAGTCATTTAGCATATTGCTGTGTGGTTGCTATTGTAGGTGGTTGCTAAGTGGTTTCTTACTAGACAAAAGAATCCATCAAATTATTACACAAGTCTCCTCAATAAGCCAAATGTTTTGAGCTCAAATAGTAAAAAATAATTTAATATAATTTTCATCCCAAAGCATATTACTTAGGTTAGGAGTTCTGTGCTTTACTTTGCACACAAGGTAAGTGTGCTAAGACAAACCGCTGAACAAGTTTAGAGTTCTGTTAGAAGAGATTGCTGAAGTCAACACAACTGAACGTTTACACAGTTGATCTGATAGGATTCATCACCACCTCTGTTACACTTTCATCACATTTCCTGTTAACAGTGTGACAGTTGTGCTGTAGACAATCACAAACGCTACACTGTGATTTTTCAGGCACTTGCGTCTGGGTTTGGGTTGCTCCAGCTGTTCTTATGTAGTAAGGTGTCAGAGCTCACACATGGCAAGAATCAAATGAAACAGAGACAGAACCAGAGAAGAAATGAGATTGAAAGAGAGAAACTGGAGGAAGCGAGTCACTCGAGGGGTCCGGCAGACATCAGTGAGTGCTGCTAAGGCGCAGTGATGAAATGACTTCCTCATGTGCTTTTCTCTTTGGTGTGTGTTTTTAAAAAATAACGCACAGGATCACGTTGCTGCCTCTTGTGGTGTTTGTGATGCTCCAGGCTGGATGAAAAGACATGGAGTGATGGAGTTCACCCTAATTAAAATGGCGTCTATTATAAACCTTATGCACAACTACTGTTTATATTCTGTTTTTGCCAAAATGTTTAGGGAACAGAATCTGGACATTAAGCCATACTTACATTTACATTTATGCATTTGGCAGATGCTTTTATGCAAAGCGACTTACAGTACATTCAAGTTATACATTTTGTCAGTACATGTGCTCCCCTGGGAATCGAACCCACAACCTTTGTGCTGCTAACGCAATGCACTACCAGCTGAACTACAGGAACAGTAGAGTACACTTAGAGATGTTTTAAATTCATTGCACTAAATTAAGGCTTAATTGTCCAGATACTTTCTGAATGCACTGTACTGTAATGTAGATCAGAACAAACAAAACCACACAGACATACAAAATGTAAATACCATTATTTTACACTGTACTTCAAAACAGTTTCTCAAAATAACTCTTGTTATTCCTCTAAGGTTTTTTCTTTTCACCCACAAGGGTAAAAAATAGCTGTAGTCTAGACCTGTGGACGGAGGATGTGATCAATAAATTTGAAGTGTTTGAAATCCATCACAGCCTGAGGACACAGAACTGCTGAGACTCCAAAAGCTGATCATGATCCGAACACAGAGGCTGACACACAGCAACACCAGTGACATGAGCCAGTGATGGTTTATGCCTTACAAATGATAGCCTGTTATGACTGGTTTCACTGTTGCATTGGAAACTAAGCATGGGCCATTTTGTGATGGTATTGGAAAATTATATTGGAATATTTATAGTGACATAAACATCATAAACATCCCTATTAGATGTTCATAAGACACCATTAATATAAATATAAATATTATAAAATTGATACAACAAAAGAAGAGGCACATAAAATGTTTCATTACTGTTTTCAGAATTAACTATTGCCCTCAGATTTTCAATGGTGGGGATTTTTTCTATTTATATTGGGAACAGAGATACAATACATGTTAGTACATAACAAATCAGATTTGCTAGGCTACAGCCAACATGACATCAGTTTTGTTTTGTCTGTATATCAAATATTTAGTAAATGTTTATATTGGCATATATGAACATATTGACATTTTTGGCATCTATGACATTTGCACAATACTAAGGACTAAGGATTGCTCTTCACTAGTCAAAGGATAAAACAGCATGCTAAAGGGTCTCATGATATAGGCAGCTGGGTGGCATGGAACGAGAGGGAGGGTCCAGCCAGGCGCACCAGCCATGTAATTATTAACATTATGGAAGATCTGGTCAAGCACTGGGGATCCTAGACTTGCCAAGGCGTCCCTTGGGATTTGGCAGCATCCGTTATCAAGGGAATGGAATYGGTGTGCTAGAGTACATGAGCAGACTGAGATAATGGAAATGGTTGTGAGTGCTTTTCCTCCCCTCACCCCCCCATCTGGTGTCTGGTTCCATTCCTCATCTGATGCGCAGACCTACTGACGTCGCTCGCATCGATCGCAGCACACTGGTGACAAAATAACAGAATCCTTTGGGTCGAGGGTAAACAAGTGCGCGCCAATCCAGCTGCTTTTAGCTGCAGTCTGGCTGCCTTTGTGCCAAATTCATTTTCAAGAATTCCTATTTTAGATCAACTGTCTGTTAAAGCAGCCTTATTCTACACTGTTGAATTTTATAGTGATTGCTAAGGCTTCACTATTATTATTATTATTCGTTCTTAGGGTTTGGGAATTGAACAGACGCTCTGCACCATTTGTGCTACGTTAATGATGTCTTTGTTTTTACTTTTCTACACAATCAGACAATTTTCACCTGGTGGATGATAAAATTTGTTAAAATAATCCCACATACAATAATTCACATAAACAGAAGGAGACCTGAACATCATTGGCATTGAAAAGAGTACATCTCTCATTGTCTATGTTATGGTGGAGGCTCCATCCTCCTCTGCTCCACACCACCAAAGGTAACCCTCTCCAGAGTACTTACCTGATTTCTGACGAACCACATCCCCCAGAATGCAACTCACCTTCCGCTGATCATTTGCCACCTGTTCATCGTTACCCCTACCTATTTAATATCCCTACCGGACATTCACCATTACACATTGCAAAGTCTTGTTGATTGTTTACTGGTTATCAACTGTTCTCTGCCTGCCACTGATTTGGATTGTTTATAGTTTTGATTCTCTGCTGCCTGTCTCGATTATTGTATTGTGTTTCTGGATATTGATTGTTTGCTGCCTGCCCCAACTTCTGCCTGTTTAATGTTTACGATTCTGTCTAGGGGAACCTAGGGGAATTCATCGAACTGGCCATTCAATTTGATAACCTGTTATGAACCCGTCAACCTCTTTTTATGTCTACTCCGTCAACTAATGTTAATCTCCCCCATGTTGAACCCATGGAGCTAGGATAGACTCACTTGACTCTGGAAGTACGTAACCGACGCATCCAGAACCACCTCTGTCTCTACTGTGGAAACTCTGGTCATGTTAAGGCTACGTGCCCAATTCATCCCAACCCATACCGACTCATGGTGAGTGCTACTACTACCTCTAATAGTAAAGCATCCATGATCACGTTACCAGTTACTATTGTAATGGCAGGCCAGACAGTAACCACTACTACTTTGACTCTGGGGCCACCGGTAACTTCATGTCTAAGACCTTCGCTCATGAGCGCCATGTACCCTTATCCTCTTCTGATTGCTCCCTAACAGTGGAGGTGTTAGATGGGCCATAAACGCAAAACCCACAGACCATAAACGTCAAGCTGTGTGTTGGGAGGAGATTCAATTTTATGTTATTACCACTCATAGTCACTCCATTATTCTAGGTTTACCATGGTTAAGGCAGCATAAACCAGTCATTTCTTGGAGAGAGGGGGAATTACAGCGATGGGGCATTAACTGTCACAATCATTGTTTAAGGAAGGTTAGTCAAATTATCCAACCCATTATTCAAGAACTTCAGTCACAACCCCCAAGTAACACAATCCCTGCTGAATATCATGACCTCTTAACTTCTACCACACCGCTCAGTTGACTGTGCCATTGATTGTTCCCGGTGCAGTTCTCCCTAAAGGGGTGCATCTTCCCTCTTTCACGACCTGAGTCAGATGCTATGAAAGTACATTAAGGAAGAATTAGCTAAGGGTTTTATCAGGCCTTCAAATTCTCCTGCATCCGCAGATTTCTGTTTTGTTAAAAAGAAGGATGGGGGGTTGAGACCATGTATAGATTATTGTGCGCTGAATGAGGTCACCATCAAATTTCGATACCTGTTATCTCTAGTACCTGCCACGCTAGAACAACTCCGTTCAGCCAAGTATTAAACAAAACTTGACCTTAGAAGTGCATACAATTTGGTGAGGATTGAAGAAGAGGATGAATGGAAGACCGCTTTCTCTACCACGTCAAATCATTATGAATACTTAGTCATGCCCTTCGGTTCAGCTAATAGCCCCTCGGTCTTCCAGTCGTTTATGAACAACGTGTTTAGAGATATGCTTGAAACCTGTGTCTTAGTCTATATAGATGACATCTTGATCTATTCGAATACTCTTCAAGATCACATTCAGCATGTCAGAGCCGTATTAAAATGATTACTTGAATACCAACTTTATGTAAAGCAGGAGAAATGTGAGTTTCAACACACTAGTACCTCCTTTTTGGGTTATACCATTAGCCAAGATGGTGTGGCTATGGACAAGAGTAAGGTGGAATCTGTTTCCAAATGGCTGCAGCCTAAGACTTTAAAAGAATTAGAGATTTTTGGGCTTTGCAAATGTTTAGTGACGTTTCATCAGAGGCATTAGCTCAGTTGCTGCTCCCCTGATGTCTTTGACTAAACAGGCCGCCAGCAGGTTGAAATGGACCCCACAGGCCGAAGAGGCCTGTGTTGCACTAAAGAATCACTTTACATCCGCACCCATTCTAAAAACACCCCAATTTTCCCAATCTTGCAAACTCTCGCCCACTGAACATAACTACAAAGTGGGCAATCGCGAATTATTGGCTATGAATTTGGCTCTTGAAGAATGGAGGCACTGGTTAGAGGTTGCTTCTCATCCATTTACGGTGCTAACCGATCTCAAGAATTTAGAATACTTACGCTCTGCCAAGAAACTAAACCCCAGACAGGCTAGATCGGCCTTATTTTCACCAGGTTTCAATTCACAGTCACTTATCATCCATGCCCACCCAATCTGACTTTTGTACCTGAGCCCTTTCGTAAACGTCTGATTTCCCTAGTTCATGACCTACCAGGTTCTGGACACCTAGGTATTACTGCTATGGCAGAGATTCTCAAGAATCGTTACTGGTGGCCTTTTCTTACTCCCGATATGGTTAGTTACATTCAGCAATGTGCCACAGCTAAAAAACTCCCAGACAATTACCCGCAGGCTTACTACAACCCCTACCTACACCTCAACGACCATGGTCACACATTGCAATTGACTTCATAACGGATTTACCCAGTTCTCAAGGTCATACCACTATTTTGACAATAATCGATCAATTGTCACCTCATCCCTCTCCCCAAGCTCCCTACTTCCCTTGAAACCGCTGAACTGTTATGCAACGATGTCTTTAGATTTTATGGTCTACCAGAAGATATCGTGTCCGAACAGAGGTCCCCAGGTTACCTCCAGAGTCCGGTCTGCCTTTTTTAAAAGTCTGGGAGTCAACATAAGCTTTACTTCTGGATATCATCCCCAGTCAAATGGTCAAACAGAGCGTCTTAATCAGGAGGTCACAATATTTTTAAGGTGCTACTGCCAGAAGCATTAATATTAAGATATTTAATTTGGGCCGCATATGCTCAGAACTCTTTAGTAAAGCCCGCAACCGGACTAACACCATTCAAGTGTGTGCTCGGGTTCCAACCCCCCTTGTTCGCCTGGTCTGGCGAACCTACTGAACTCCCCTCAGTAACAGAATGGCTTCAAAGAAGCAAAGAGACATGGGACAGGGCCCATCATCTTCTACATGCCGTCAGAAGACAGATTCAACGGGCCAATGCTCATCGCAGACCGGGTCTTGCTTATGCTCCTGGACAATGGGTATGACTATCAACCAAGGACCTTTGACTCAGACTCCCTTGCAGAAAACTTAGCCCCAGGTATGTTGGACCTTTCCAAATAATCAGACAAATCACTCCAGTATCTTTTCGTTTAAGATTACCTGCTAACTACTGTATATCTCCCACCTTCCACATGTCCCTCCTGAAACCTGCTGGTGGTCTGGGCGAGGAGGCTGAGGTGGCATTCTGCAATACCTGGTAGACTGGGAGGGGTAAGGCCCAGAGGAGAGGTCTTGGGTCAATGCAGGTGAAATCCTGGACCCTACTTTGACTGAGAAAAGGGAACCCTCTCCAGAGTACTAACCGGATTTCTGACAAATCACCTTCCGCTGATCATTTCCTGTTTGCCACCTGTTCATCGTTACTGCTGCCTATTTAAACCAGACATTCACCATTACACATTGCGAAGTCTTGTTTGCCATTGCATCAATTCTGAGCGTCTTTACAATTGTTTCTCTGCTGGTTTGTGTATGATCTGGATTGTTTATCAATTTGATTCTCTGCTGCCTGTCTCGATTATTGGATTGTGTTTTTGGATATTGATTGTTTGCTGCCTGCCCCAACTTCTGCCTGTTTAATGTTTACGATTCTGTCTCATCTCTACTGCCCCTGTTTGCTGTTGATTACCTTTGCCTGTTGACCATTCCAATAAATAAGCTGCATATGGATCCTAACTCTTCTGACTCTTTGTTACAGGCAACACCTTAGCAACTGCATAGCAGTGACCTGGCAACCACACGGAACATTCTGGGATCTTGGTGGCATGTTTTGCTTTTCTAGGTATAAAATGTAGTCAAAACTGCTTGCATTAAGTTACATTTTAATTTTATGTGACTGTCTCACCTTTAAATTAAACACGCTGTTTGATACTATCTCTTTAAGATGTTAATGTTTTTTGGCTACCATCTCTGCATGTTAAATGTGCAAAACAATTTCATGCCATTTTGTAACTATTTTATTTTTAGTGAATTGCTGGCTAATCTCATTTGTATGTATTTGCACAAGCTGCTTTTGCTACAGTAACAGTTTAGGGGTGGATGGGGTGGATGCTTGGTTTTTGACATTGCATGAAATCATGCACCTCGTGCATTTTTTATGTTTTTTCTATGAAATCATGTGGCAACATTCACATTGTTGTTCATCAAGAACAGGTCTTGTTTCTAAACACTAAACAGGTGTAAATATGTCAATGTATGTTTTCTGCAAAAGTCCCCTTTAAAGTCAGAAGACAGAAAAAAGCTCTCCCTTCTCCACCTTAAAACATCACGCAGGCTCAGGACATGAGAGCACCATCCCGCTGGTTCTAATTGCAATCAATTAAAAAACTTTCGAAGCGTGAAATGCGATCCCTGACACAGGACGTTCTGAAGCGGGCAGAGCTGAGGAGCTGAAGTGAGGTGATGAGCCACAGAGCTTTAATTCAAATCAATATCAAACTCCAGGAGGAGCCCACGTACAAACAGACCTGACCTTGTGCCTGTAATATTAACCGACAAAAGAATAAACGCAGGACCGTTTGTGTGAGATGGATGAAAAAAGAAGGAGAAATGAAATATGAAAAGCAAAGGTGCCTCCTTGATGACCCAATGCCCCATAGATGCTTTATCATTTAAATTCATTGGTGTTGCTATTCGTTTCCCTGCACCAGCATCAGTAAACCTGACAGCTCAGTAATCACAGTTTAAAATTCATACCATTTTCCCTGTTGATTTTCAATGTGACCGTGCTTGCCTTTTATACAGGTCATGGAAAAATAAACAGCCTGTCAACCCAAATACTGACTTAAATAGCAGCTGTTTTTTTTCAGTTTATCTACTCTTAACCACCTTTGCCTAAAGGATAGAAGTTATGTTATCAGGAGCAATGACTGTCCCCATCAATAGGGTTTCTTGACTGAAATATTAAAAAAACAGGAACATGTCTAGTTTGGCAAAATCATGGTAATCTTGATTTTTTTGGTGCTAGAACAATATTCCTGTCAAAGAAATGATATAACCCTAACTATGTCTTTAACCCTAACTATCAAACCCCTAAACAGACCTAAACCTAATTCTTCTCTAAAAATGTGTTTATCTGTTGATGTTTACTAGCTTACATTTATCCAAAAATTTATCCACATAACGGCAGGTAACATCTAACCTTTCTACAGTATGACATTGTGAATGCAGTATACAGATGTTTTTAACCAGGTTTAAGAACTCTTATGGTTGGTTCTTGTAAAATGGGTTAACAGCACAGGTCTCAAGATACTAAGACATTATGCCAAATAGGTCAACAAAATGGTAATATGAAAAACAGGAAATGTCTGTACCAAAAATAAGGAGTAATTTGGTTGCCTCATTCACAAGACTGTCTCTATTTAAAAGTTGTGTTGTAGAAACCTACATATTGAAAACTATAATGTATAAAAATGAATGTGCACAACACCTGTAATTCATTTATAAACAGAAAACAAGAGCTTTAGATGCCCTTTTCCTATGGCTGATGTGTGTAAGTGCTCAGCAGATTAGATATCATACTGTACAATGACATTGTCAGCTTATCACACAAGATCTGATATGGCATATGGGATTCTTACCCCAGTGAAAAGCCAGAAAACTACAGCCTTGAAAAGATTAGTGAGCAATTTTAAACATAAGACATTATCAGTGCAACAACTGTAAACACACTGCAGAGCAGATGGGATGTGAGAACACAGCATGACCACAAGAGAAGGATGATCATATTTGATATATCCAAGCTATCAGCATTATTTGCAGGAGCTATATTTAGCTCTTTATTCATGTGTGATGGACACAAAGAGGTTCTTTCATTCAGCTACTGAATTTTCACGTCTACACACTCAGCATCAGACATTTATTACACGTAAGCTCATTTAATTTTAATGTTCATAATCTCGTTCAGATCTGAATAAATGATTTCCATGTTCATTTAGCAATACATCACATGCAGCTGTGGGTGTAGTTTAGGATGAGACACTGCTGTTATTTGTGTATTATGTGTTATATGTGTTATATGTGTGTGTGTATATGTGTGTTATATGTTTTAGCAGTTTCAACACTGCCATGATAACCCTGTTGGAAAAAACAGCTTTTTCCAATCACAGGTGGTTAGCTGGTTTAGGCTGGTTTACATTCAATTTAAAGTACCAGCCCTCTCCACTGTCCATCACACAAACATAGGAAGAGTTGCACAAGGAACTTTAATACTTGAGGTTGGGGATCTAGAAAACAAAAATATATTGTCACTTGTTTTAGGAAGCGCAACTATTAAATAATTATTCTGCCAAATAACAGTTAACTGGTCTAACTGCAGGCTAAATAAATACATGCATTCACTTATAATTAACCTGATGTGTGGTCATATGTTGGTCTAACACAAACAGGAAATATTGTTTGAGACCTGTCCATGATATTTTTATTTATTGCCCACATAAATAAAATATATTGCCCACTTTGATCTACCAAGGTCAAAAATAAGCTCATTCCATGAAAGGGATATAGGTGTTGTAAGTGGATTTGGGTTATCAAAGGCAGAAAAGCAGAGGATAAAAACAAATAAGCTTGGATTACCCAGGGTGCAGTGCAGCAGCTGAGGGGCGAATGAGACACGGTGGTTCTTTTCTCAGATACTTGCGGTCACATGACATGACTGGCAACTACAAACCCCCAGCAAACTTTGCCACACCATTCGGGGCAATTAGTCACGCTGAGGAAAGAAGCCTTAACTGAGGTTTTGCTAAAAGAAAGCAAGGGGCAAGAGGATGGATTACACATGTACACATGTACTGCTCAGGACGGGACGGCTATCTGACGAGGGATGTTGTAGATTACATGCTAGAACACCACAAACCAACAGAGCAGATGCAGGGAACCAATAATTCACACAGGCTGACGGACGATTGGTTTAAACGATTTGTCAGCTTTGCCCTGCTAGTAACATCATGTTTTCATGAATGTAGTGCAACATTTGAATATTTAAATGTTAGAATGTACACAAAAGATAAAATCCTCATCAATTATGGCCACAGTTTCAACACTGCCATGATAACCCTGTTAAAAAAACAGCTTTTTCCAATCACAGGTGGTTAGCTGGTTTAGGCTGGTTTAGCTGGCTTCCCAGTCAGACTAAGCTGGTAATCAGCTGGTCTCCCAGCCTGACTAACTGCCAATTGCCCAAAACTCCCCTAAAACCATTAAATCCAACCAGCTAGGGAGACCAACTAACTCCCTTAGCTGTTTTTTTAAATCAGTAGGGTAATGTAACAATCCAATATGCTGAATCTTACACAATCATTTTAGAAATGTGTACAAATAACACCAGGCCTTACCCATTCCAGAAAACACATGGCTAATGTCTGCAGCATTTGGCCTGATCTGGTTACGAAGCGAGCGCACAGAACGGATCTCGAGGCAGCCGGCCGTCACTGTCATTTCTCCCCTCATTTCAGGAAATGCAATACTCTGTTTAAGCGCTTTCATCACTTGCCAAGGCAACAGACATAGCAACCCAACCAAACAAATGTGAACATGACATCACATGATGCTGGCTTGTAGACAAGCATGTAACTGCAATCTTCCTCTCACCACCAGCTGCAAATATCAACACTGTCTGCTGTGTGGACGCAACGACCCCCGAGCAGTTCAGTTTACCTGAACGTCATCATATTTTTGTGTTGGGAAGATGCTGGCATACTTGTGTTTCAAAAGACATCCAGAGAGTTTGTCTTTATCCAGTGAATAGGGGGAAAAATAACAATTAAAATCTGTTTTGCATCATGTCTAACAAACGCTCCTTAATAACAAGTTCATTTATTTTGAAAAAAACTTAGTAAAGCCCCCAAAACAAGCAACATTCAGTAGTGCATTTATGCATCATAAATATAGTGTATAATATCTGCCAGCTATGATTAATCAACCAAAGATATTCTAGATGGTTCATCAATCTTTTACTTAGAATACCATTTATTTATTTGATCAGCTGGAGTCATTGAGTATGCGGTGAGCATCGGGCAGGAAATGCGTTTGTTCCTGCCTGCTCGTGTTTGGTGAGCGAGGGGACAGAAACGGGGATGTTCCATGTTTGTTTGACATTGAAGGAAGCATTTTAATGGATGTTGGTCTGCACATATCACCGTGTCACTGCAGCTGATATAACTGTAAAGCAGATGAAAGTGCTTCATGTGGCAAGATCGAGAGGGAAGCGCAGAAACGTCCAGCTTTCACCCAGAGATGTCACCAGCTGCACTTCTCCACACGGGTGCTTCTGCAAACATTCCCAAATGAATTTCTAAAAACAGCACCACTACCCAAACACACACAAACTGGAAGACTTCACACCTGAACCAGACAGATGGACTGGCTGGCAAGTGCCCGCGCTGCCTTCTGATGATCCAGCCGCTGTGTGACACACGGTTCTGTTCTGGCAGATTGGCTGACGGTACAGTTTCAGTGCTTCCTTGCCATTTACAGTATTTACATAGAAAAAACAATACGCCGAACAAAACAAAGCAGGAAATGATTTATTGAACCATTCCAATCAGTCAAAATGGATCTCAAATTTCCCTTATGCACAACTAGATTTTTTTACCTTTTCATTAAGAAAATGTGAATGGAGCTCGCCTGTGCAAAAAGCTGCTGCCACAGTGTTGAGGTGTTGCTATGTGTTATGTCAAGAACATTATGTGTATTGGCTATTGCATATATCACCGTGCAAGGTCACGACCTCAACAATTGGAAACTAAAGGCATCGGATGTTTTCATGGTTGACCTGTGCAAGGCCAAGCACCTTAATAAATGTACTGTGTTAAACAGAAAAATGCAGCAAGCAGATCTTCTCCAGACTCTTGTAAGTGACCGTGTGTTCAGCAGTCGCCCAGCATGAGGCCACACAAGGTCATCTGGACACATAATTGATAGCTCACACTGGCCAGCCCTGTTCAAGACATCCCCGCACTGCAACTTTATGAGATCTCCGGAATTAATTGGACCATTTACAGGGCGATGCACTATCAGTTAGGTCACGGCCGCGGAGGTGAAACGGTGGGAATCGATTAATGAGAATACAGGTAGTTGCCAAGTTTAGGATCAGCAGAGATTATTCAGCAGAGGTGGGTAAAAAATGCTATCGCGCTAAACATCTGCGTGCTGAGGGACGTCAAAAGCAGTTGACCTTTCCCGCGTAGTCAGTTACCGCGGTAACATTTTTAACTCAGATTAAAGTTTAAAGGGATTTCAACATGAAGTGTGATGATGGAGAAACTATTGCTGGGTTTGATCATAAGAGCTTGATGCAGTGCGCCGTGTTTTTTGCCAGACTGACAGCTCATGTTCAATATTAGTTGCTTTGATGGTCTGTCTGATAAAACAGACCTTGTATTCGCTCCCATATTTTGACATTTTTGTCAGCCATTGTAAATTGCGACATCAAAGCAGGAAAGTGTTTTTTGTTGTTGGTCAATTCGTGTTTACTAAAGAATGCTGCATAGTTCAGTGCCAAACCTGTGCGGCAGATCTGTGGGCAGACACATGGGCAGCAGAGGGTAAATACAAATAATTAAATGCAACTTACCATATCATCTTGCTTAATTAGGACAGCAATATAAACGGGCTTCTCATCTATTATAATAAGACCTGACATTAAACACTGTGTCCAATCAAAATCTGTTACTTGGTAGAAGTCAACCAAACTACATTACAACACACTATATTAAATATGTTCAGCTGCAGTTTGTTGGGCCAGTGTTGGATCACCAGTTAACACCACTTAAAATTTTGGTCCTGATGGTAAACTTATTAAGAACCAGTTGAGTTTAGTTAATCATGGGTTCAAACTCGTTTCTCATGATATCTGGCAACATATTTTTCTCTTCCATTCCATTCCATGTCCAGTCATCAATGGGTAATTTCAGAAGCTAACTGGAATGGGGATGTAATGGGCTTCTTCAGTGATATCAAGTGACACCTCTTCAGAGGGAACTATTTAGCCGCTCATCTGTGTCATCTCTTATTCTCTTCTTCATTAACTTCAGGCTGGTTCTCTGGGCAGCCTAAATCAGCTCGGTTCTCTTTTCCTCATTCTTCTCTGGATCCTCAACTCAATCTTTAATTGTTCTCCATTAAATGGAGGTGAAATGTGAGTGTCAAAGATCTAATTGGATGGAGATGGAAAAATGCCCAAATTGTCCCCAAACTTGCACTGGTAGCCACATTATTTTGCCAATGTAACTAATCTCAATCTTATTTAAAATGCTAATGAGACAGCTAATACTGATCTTCAGTTACAGCTTCATCCAGGCACTGGCACATTAATTATGTTGGCAGAGTGATTGGGTCCTTTTTAATATGTCATTTTTGAATTGGTGCCAGTAAAGTCTTAGAGTGAAATATGTGTATTGCTGTTATATACCTTCCTGAAAGATAGTTTGAGATATTTGTAGGTATTTTCTGGCATTGCAGCATCT
>JAZGTI010007734.1:0-21189 GCA_036877585.1 Botia kubotai
GGGCACTTCAGTTGCAACCCCCCAGTGCTGGAATCGAACCAGCAACCTTCTGATTACAAGCGCAACTCACTAACCAGTAGGCCACAACTGCCCCCGTGGGCATACCGTGGGCATACCGTGGGCATACCGTGGGCATACTGTGGGCACACCGTGGGCACATTGGGCAATAACAATATTAATGAAATATTGAGATTTTTATTGAGATTTTTAACAACAACAGCAATAAAACAACAATAAAATCAAGAATATAAAGGCTATTTTAAACAGCAATAAACAAAAAACGAACAAAACCACAGAACACTTAAAACACATGTAAAAAATAAATTAAAACTGTCACGTTAGAGGCAGTGCCCATCTAGCCCTTTCTTGCTTTCCCCCATTCCTGTCCCTTGCATTGCGGAGCCATGTTTTAATGCAGGCCTACACCTTAACAATCCTTAACCATAACTAATATCAAGTTTCCCCAATCAAAATGCAGGTCTTTGGAGCTTTCAGAGGTTTAAATGTTTTAACAGTACTTGAACATCTCTTGTTTTGTTTTAAACATTTGTAATTCGATTGATCTTCAGCAAGTCGTTGATTCACCTCAGTGCAGGGGGATGGTGTCTTGTAGTTCGTGAAAGCTTTCAGACCTTTCCACACTGAGGCTGGGTCGTTTACCTTTTTGCATAGGTCCTTTTAGCCACTCAATCTCCTTATTCAGTGTGTTCCTGGCCTGATTGTACAAGACTCTATCTCCTTCCCTGTAGGCATCCTCTTTGGCCTGGCGAAGATGTCTTGAGTTTTGCTGTAAACCATGGCTTATCATGGTTGAATGTTAAATAAGTCCTGGTAGGGATGCATATATCCTCACAAAAACTGATGTAGGATGTTACTGTCAGGTTTTTGTGAGCAGGAAGAACCCAGATGCAGGCAGCGGTATAAAACAGAAACTTTATTTAACAACAAGACCAAAACAGAAGGAAAAACACTGGAAAATAAACTAGCCACCAGGGGGCGCCAAGAACAGGTAATAAAATAAACACAAGGCAAACTCATACAAGAATACTAATCAAACATAAAACTAAACTGACATAACAATCAACAGATAACGAAAGGCATAACAAGAACTCAGGAAACTAACACTACACTGGAAATGATCCACAGATAAATCAAAGGATAAACTCATGAATAGACTGGACTAAAGCTAAACTAAGATAAAGACATATAACAGATAACACTGACTGAACAGACTCTACGCTGGACTAGACAGAAGACGCTAAACACAGAACAAGGCAGGACTAAGACGAGTTCCAATGAACGACAACAGACTGGACGTGACAGGCTGTGACAACACAACGAAACGACCAACGGAAAAGTTTCTCGTAGGAGCGAGTATTCGACCAAAGCACATCCAAACAGACAACACCCGAATGAAGCAACATCCAAATGCAAACAACCTCCAAAGCGAACAACGTCCAAAATGAACAACACGAACCGGCACAAGACAGCAAACACGAGGGCATTAAATACACAGGGAAAATAAAGGCAACAGGGGCGTTTAACCATTAACCGAAATGAGGGAACAAGGAGGCGGGGTAATGACGCGAGACCGGAGAGCACATGGCTAATGAATATGCAATTAGCCATGTGCTTCCACACGTAACGCACACCCAGAGTGCGAGTTTAAACTCAGACTCAAATCGGAACTTAAACAATGTGGAATGAGTCAGAGTCTAAGCCCCGCGCTCTGACATGTAACAAAACAGCGTCAGAATCCTGGCAAAGCGCAATCCCAGACTAGACAAAAGCCAGGATCCTGACAGTTACAGTCTCTGTGAGCTCGTCCAGATCGGCGGCAGCAGCTTCAAAAACTCCAATCAGTCCATTAGAAACAGGCTTGTAAAACTCACTCTGTTTCATTGGTCCATCTCTTTACAGTCTTCACTACATTATATAGCAGATGTAAGTTTTTGCCTGTAGGTTGGTATAAGATGAGCCAGGCAGTGGTCATAGAGTCCCAAAGCCGCCCGTGGGACAGAGTGATATGCATCCTTAATTACTGTGTAACAACGGTCCAGTACATTACTGCCTCTGGTGGGACATGTAACATGCTGACTGTATTTTGGCACTTCACGTGAGAGATTAGCTTTATTAAAGATTCATTTAAAATTCATTTTAATGTATTTATTTATTTAGCTGTCTGTTTTATTAAAAGGACTATCCAAAAATTCTGAGCTGGCGACCTCTGGTTGAGTTGACACAAAATTATCTGTTGTTTGTCAAGGTTTGATGCTTCTGTATGCTTCTGCTTTCACTTTGGAAATGTTGTTCTGCAATAGTCTTTGGCCTACATTAGGTCTGTCAGGCCTTCTATACAGTTAAGAAAGGATTTCACAGTTAGAATTTTTTCTGCAATATGCCACTAAGTTTGTCTTTATGACAAACTTACAAATTTTTAATTATTTTGCAATATATAATTCATGTTTAAATGGCCTTCTCTGGATAACTTTTTATAAATATAAGTTTGATTATAAGTTGTTTATGAAGACATTACTGATGACTTTAACTCGCTACATGATGTAGCTGTGATTGACCTACCTGCAAATAAGTGCCTGACACTCAAAAAATATACTTACAAAACCAAAGATGATTTTTGTTGGCTTTTATAATAGCCGTTGGGATGTATTATTTAGCTGCTGCTGACACATTTGGTGCAAAATAAAGGGAAGCCCAGAAAACAGAAAAAGGGACAAAACCACATGGGCCCCGCATGGGCTAACCCATATAACCCACACAGGGCCCACTTGGGGTTTAGTGTGGGCTTGCCCAACCAACTATATAACTGTAGAAATCTAATACTGTAGAAAACTATTTCAACAGCTTTTTATTATAAGGATGTTTTAACATCCTTATTTTAGCTAGATGTCATTAATAATGCATCAAACCTGTTTACATTATTTGTACAAAGACATTTTCTTAGGGTGTACTCACACTTGGTACAGCTGCAAACTACAATTCCTGTTTATTAACGAATTTGCAATTGCATGTCCTATGTCTTAAGAGTTTTGACCCTGTCATACATCACACTAAAGCTGGTACACCGGCCTGAAAATATGTGTGCTGATTCAGTGGATGTGAAAGGGATGCGGTACATGTGCTTAGCATAATGTCTTTTTTGGCCACCATGTCCACAGTTCCACACTTGGACAAACTTGGATATGCTCCTAATAATAGCGCATATTTATGTAGCGCGAGTGGCCGTGTAATTTTTTTGATGTTTTAAGTCAGTGAATTATAAGCAAAAATTTGCCTGCAGAATTTGCATGTCACTTCTTTGGGTCACCTATTATCATCTTGAAGTTATCACGCTTGATTCCCTGCCTGTCATAGTTAGTTTGCACAAACATCTGTCCATCATAGACTGTATGACTTTGCAGTCTTCTTTTTTTGATACTGATAGACTAATTTAAAATTGTTAGACTAAGCCTTTTTTCTTTAACTAATGTTTATTCAACTAAAAAGGGGGCAGACCTACACTGTGGTTGCTGCAGTTTCTTTGGTTGTTTTCCTTCCTTTGTGGTTGGCGTGTCACAACCACAATGTTGTGTTTATTGCGACAGCCCTACCTAACTTCAATGTATCACTTAATTCACCTAAACTATGGCTCAGTTGCAGACCTGGACAGATGTCTATATTTTTAAAGCTTGTTTTATGATTCACGTAGAACATATAAAAATAGTGAGCAACTGAATCAAGTACTTTTACATGTATATTTGCCAAAAGAACACACACAACTTATTAAAATGCTTTACAAACATGAGTTACATCAACTTTTAAAACAGTAAGGAATGATGAAGTTAAATGATTATTGTCAGACTTCACATTTCTGATATATTTTTAATATCCAACCAACGCTTGCTTACTCACACACCCATGCATACACTTTTGATCGTGAGGAGCTGTTCTTGCACTTCTTCTGCAAAATGTTGTATTTATATTGCAGATTTACATCACAAGAAATAGGAGATTTTACTTTATTTATTCCCCATTTTACCTAAAATCCAATCCCTACTGCTGTATGGGTGCAAGGCATTATAATAGAGACAAATCGTGTCAAGTACGGAAAGCATACTTGTTTCTCAAAATACAGGACGGTTGGTAAATCTATATTAACTCAAAATATTACATCATAACTTGCAGCCAATGAAGATTTCAATAAAGATTGAAATGGAATTTGCATGGCAGTCACTGCCCGGGACATTCGGGTATATAAGCAAGCTGGCGTTCAACACTCCCTCAGATTTTGTTCTTCAGTGTTGTGACTGTGCAGCCCTGACACCTCTTTAAATAAGCAGAAAAAACTTGAGTTTTTTGCTTGTGCCTGGTGTGTGTTACAGTGCGATAAGTGGTGGTTTGCCTCGTCCCCGTCCCCAATTGGTGCATTGAGTGTCCCGAGCATGCTCAGGCACCTTTTGTTGAGGGTTCATTGTCTCATTGCAAGGGCATGACCATGAGAATGTTGCGGTCGCGGCTCGCCTGCTTCACTGAGAACTGCTTCACTCCCTGTCTGCTCCCCTTCCTGGTAATTCTACGAGGACCGGGTTGGTAAGCGCCAGTGGCAATATGGGGGATAACCTGGGAGATAATCTGCTGGGTCCCTTCCCACGGGCCTCCCAGCCCCCATTATGCTCGTTCCAGCTGGTAGAGTTCACGGGTGCAGCGGCAGCAGCACACTCCCTAGCGGGTGAGGCTGCTGTCTCTTTTTGGACTTGTGAGGATGATGCAGTGTCGGTCATGACATCTGAGGGTGCGCTGCTTTTCACTGAGGACGACTCTCCTGAGGCGCTGTTCTCTCAGGGTGGGGCCCAGGGAGAGGCGGACGCGGAGTTCGTGGTGTTGCTGTCTCGGGTGGGTGCGAGCATCGGGCACCCTGCCCTGGTGCCTTTCTTCCTGGAGATGCACGATGAGCTCACAAAATTGTGTAGTGCACCGTCATGGCGTGCACGCCCTTTGCAGGCTCGTCCACCCTCACTACCTTCAATGGTGGAGCGGCCAGGGGCTGTGTCGAGATTCCCCAGATGGAACATGTTATTGCAGTGCATCTATGCCCGCAGAATGCTGCCACCTGAAGGAACTTGCCTAGGCTCCCTTCCCGCGCTTGTAAGTTCTCCTCAGCGCTGATGGTGAAGGCTTACACAGGGCTGTTTGGTGAAACTGTGAAGGACTTTGCACAACAGTTCTTGGTGATGAAGAAGCAGACTAAGGCAATCAAGCACATTCTGCCTCATCAGAACCTGCCCTTGGCCAGGTCTGTCAGGCCTTGCACCCAGCCTGCTCTTCGCCAGGGACCTAGTGCTACGGCACCTAGACCAGTTGGGGCTAGACCAGGTGGGTTTATTGCTTGCTCCCGTGCCCTTCCTCTCTCCTGATGTGATAACATGCGCTATTCCGTCTTATTGCTCTCCAGCATAGAGGACATCTTGAGAGTCCTTTTTTTAGCACCTCCGGCAAACAATTTACCTCTTCGTAGGTAAGGCCGTATACTAGTGCTAGGTGCTCCATATGTGTGGATTTCCCACGCCTGGGTAATATCTGAGCCAGCACAATATCTGAGTGAGTGTTGCACGCCAGCCCGCTTATAAACCTGGATGCCCGGGGTGGCGATTGGCATGCAAATTCCAATCGCCAATCTTCATTGGCTTTTTATTAAAAGATCAGGCGTTTGGGCTCCCAAAAATGAACCCCTAGTGTCGTCATCGACACACCATCTCGTTCCGTCTATCAGGGAACAAGGAATACATAAGTAACAGAGACGATTTACTCCCACATGCAGGATTACCTCAAATAAAATCAATTAAAAAAAACTAAATAAATATAGCTGATGTTATTGCCTCCTTATAATTTATTGCTTCATTGTTTTCTCACCTTGTAAATTGCTTTGAATAAAAGTGTCTGCTAAATGCCTAAATGTAAATGTTGTACCACATTCTGCTTAGGGAACACAAGGGTGAAAATATTTTAGGTAAATGGTTCAACAGATTTCCATAAATTGCTTTGGATAACCATAAAATATATAATTATAAATTATATATATGAGTAAAGTTTATCTGTTTGTGTCCCTAGGCTGTGGGCGATCAGGATGACAGATGAGTCAGGGCTTCGGCACATGGGCCAATCAGGACGCAGTTTCAAAATAGCTAATAACGTTTCACAATTTTAAAAAGAAAAAGGCAAAAAAAAGAACCCTTTAATGATAAAAAAAAAAGTTTCAGCACAAAAGGGCTTTTCAGAAAGACATGGTTCTAAATAGAACTTTTATAGAACTTATATAGAACTTATAGAACTTAGCATTGTCAACCTTTCAAGAACCTTATTTCTGTGTAGATATACATCCAAAATCCAAAATTGAAATAAAGGTATTGCATTGAGTTAAATAGCTAAGTTTTCCTTAATTTTAATACCAGTATATTTCTGAACTCAAAAATTACAATTATTGTTTTTATACGAATAGCTTTGGATACATTTCTGGCTTTAGACATCCCTTTTTAAAAGAGGTACCAGATTTTTGCAGAGTGATCCACATTTGTTTTTTGATGACTAAGAATTTGTACAATTTAACAGTTTACTCATGGAGCCACATTTAGTTTCCCATATCTCTGGGACTATACCTTATAGGGCCTTAAAAATGGAAAAAGAAATGTTGCTTAAGAATGAGAATCTGAAAGGACATTAAGATATCTCATATGTATTATAGGCATGTGAAGCTTGTAAAAATCAACATGAAAAGTGCTTTTTCTGGAGTTTTAAAATGTGCATGTTCATGCTGCGACTCTCCTGTTCTACCATGTTTCAAAGTTGTTGGAATCTAACCTGGAGATTGAAAAAGCCAGAACAGTGAACTCCCTGCCATGCTCATGAAACCAGTTTAAGACAACTTTTGTATTGTGGCATAGTGCATAAGTTTTCCTTCTTGACTAAGAAAAGTGGAATCCAATGTGGTTGTCTACTATGTTAGCCCATTTACTTCAGGTCTGATGTGTTGTGCATTCTGTACATTTTTACCTACCACAATTGTACAGAATAATTATATAAAATAATTTTACATTTTACCAGCATTTCTGTTAGTCTCCACATCTTTAATAAGATATATTTGATAGCAAATGTAAAACACTTTTACGATAGTAATGAAACCATCACAAATTTTACTTAATGAAGTCTCATAATACTTAAGTACACATAACTGTAATTTAATTTAAATATGACTCACCAATTCAGAATTTGAATGAGTAACCACACTGATAGGTTTAGAGGAGGATTATCTATTAACATGCATCCTATATACACCTTCTTTCACCATTTAAGGTTCATCAAGGCCAGGTCCTTGACTTCATTATTACATACATCCCTGTTCAGAAGTGCTTGAATTTTGCCACAACATGAACTTCATGCCACTGCATGCTAATTTCTGACATACAGAAGATTTTCTGTGAAGCGCTGTCTGTGTATATTGCATTTCCAAGTTAGTGTTTCCAAATGTTTTAATCAAACTGTTGTTTTTATTAAGTTGTTTATAGCTGGCAAAGTTTAAAACCTTGTTTGTGCAATGATTGCTTGTTATGTGAATAAATCCTTCGCTTTCATCTGTAATGTGATGCTAACTGATTACTGAGTTAAACAGGATTTTTTAATTTAAACAGGACATCCTGAATTGAGTGTTGATGTTGAAAAACCATTAGGGAAAGTTAGTTCACAGGTTAAGCAAAGTATTACATTTTGATAAACAAAAATTAGGTAAAACCTTTTTCTAGGAATTGAATACCTAATTAATACTAATGAGTTGTATACAATAAGAATACAATGTAAGTGTATTAGCAAACAGTAAAAAGCAAATGGGGTCCATTTTGATTTGATGGCTTTAATGCCAGGTGCGAATTAGTCCTTTTTGTTTCAATTATCTCTTTATCCTAATCTTAATCATTTGTGTCTGAGCGCTCATTTTGAGCATATGTTTTTGCTTTCCCTTAGATATCAAATTCACACTGGCCTACAGCATTCCATCATAAGACCACGACAGCCCAATTGTCTCCCTCGGGATATAATCACACTCCCTCAGCGCTTACAGATGGCTGGGTACTCCACTCACATGGTGGGGAAGTGGCATTTGGGCTTTTACCGCAAAGAATGTTTGCCCACGCATCGTGGATTCCACACTTACTTTGGTTCATTGACAGGTAGTGTGGACTATTATACATATGGTTCATGTGATGGCAAAGCATTATGTGGCTTTGACCTCCATGAAGGTGAGTCAGTGGCATGGGGGAGAGGGGGCAAGTACTCAACTCACCTCTACACCCAAAGAGTGCGTAAAATCTTAGCAACACATGACTCAACCAGTCAGCCTCTCTTTATTTTCCTTTCTCTTCAGGCAGTGCATACACCTTTGAAACCACCCAAAGAGTACATCTATCCTTACCGCCGCTTGGGCAATGTTCCCCGAAGGAAATATGCAGCCATGGTTTCTATTGTTGATGAGGCAGTCCGGAATATTACTTACGCACTGCGCAAGTATGGCTTTTACCGTAATAGCATCCTCATCTACTCTACTGACAACGGAGCCCAGCCACTCACAGGAGGGAGTAACTGGCCCCTCCGAGGGTGCAAGGGAACATACTGGGAAGGTGGTGTTAGAGGAGTGGGTTTTGTACACAGTCCCTTGATACGCCATCGAAGAAGGGTCAGCAAAGCTCTAATACACATTACTGATTGGTATCCAACCCTTGTTGGACTTGCTGGGGGCAATGTGTCCCAGTATCAAGGATTAGATGGGTTTGATGTTTGGCCAACCATTAGTGAAGGGAAAGAATCCCCACGGTTGGAAATTCTTCACAACATTGACCCTCTTCATCAGCGTGGCCAGGGGTCAGTCAGGGAAGGCTATGGACTCTGGGACACGACTGTGCAAGCAGCAATTAGAGTGGGTGACTGGAAGCTCTTGACTGGTGATCCAGGTCATGGGGACTGGGTGCCGCCCCAGGTACTTACAAACTTTCCTAGTAGCTGGTGGAACTTGGAACGACAGAGTGGAGATAAAAGGAAGTCAGTTTGGCTCTACAATATTACAGGTGACCCTTGTGAAAGGCATGATCTTGCAGTGCAGAGGCCTGATATTGTTAAGGAGCTCCTAGCACGACTAGCATTCTACAATCGTACAGCATTACCTGTTCGCTATCCTCCAGATGATGCCCGTGCAGATCCTAGTTTGAATGGAGGTGCATGGGGACCTTGGGTAAGTGATAATGAAGAGGAAGAAAACTGGGATGGAATTTATTACAAAAGAGGAAAGAATCGTAAACGGAAGAAATGTAGGCTTTGCAAAATACGGTCTTTTTTTAAGAAGTTTAATTTAAAGATCATGTCAAACCAAATATAATTATTGATCAATGTTATTACTACAATGACATAGTAATTGTTTATTGTGTTTAAGACCTTAATGTGTAGTTAGGTTTCATGCTTTTGTTGAATTTAAATTGTAAGCTTTGTGGTAAGCAGGTAAATGTAACCTACAAATCTAACAGAAATATTTGGCTGATCAGTAGCTGCCATCAGTAGCTGTCCAACACATAATTCACAATCCTACTCTTTATTGGTTCGAGTTTATTGGTTGCACAATACATTGTATAAATCTATATTGTAGATTATATATGTATAATACATTGTGTTTTTCATCATTCTGAGATTGCACTTCTAGAATATTTGAAAGATTATGAAATAAAATTGTATTTTGTCTTATTGTCACAGTTATGGACTCCTATGTTTTGTTCTTTTGCTCTTTGTTTTGGTTTAGTTACTGGTTTTCCTTATTTGGTCAATTTCCTGTTCTTGTTTAGTAATTAGTTAATTCCCAGCACCTGTTTTCCCCAGTCTGCCTCACTATTTAAGTTCTCCTTTTGGTTTTCAGTTATTTTACATTTTATGCATTTGGCAGACGCTTTTTTATCCGAAGCGACTTTGAGTTCTTTCAAGTTATACATTTTGGTCAGTGCATATGTTCCCTGGGAATCAAACCCCATGACCTTTACGACCTTTGCTCTACCAATTGAGCTACACGAACATTTATTTGTTGGTGATTATGTTGTATGTTCATGGACGTTATTTGCATATGCGTGTTTTGGACAAAAATTAAAGCCTTTTGTTTGGATCTTCCTAGTTCCGCCCCTTTGTCTGTGTTCCCATTGTTCCTTCAGCCAGCGTCACATTACACTTATGCTTTGGTTATTATTTATACACCCTCCTATATTTCCAAATCTACATGACTTTCTGTCTTCAGTGGAACACAAAATAGGAATGTTCATATAATGGTCGTATAATTAGTGACCAAAGGCTGAATAGTAACCACCACACACCTGCTTGTTGAAATTAGCCAGGGCAAGATATTAAGCAAGATATGCCGTTCCAGCTTATATAGGGATGACATATAGAAAGATAACATCTTATGGGACAGGGGTATAAGGGTTTGCAATAGTACCATGAAATACACACAACACACAAAAATAAAATGCATACATAAAATATATACAATAAAAATACCTGAAGAAATATACTTTAGCTTATATTTTAAAATAAATAATCGGCCCATGATTTTAGGTGACGGTTTCAATTTTTCCAATTTATTTATATAGCGCTATATATTCACTATGCACAGTACACTATTCAATGACTATGATGGCATGACCATATGAAAATTATGAGAATTTTTATTTTTCATTCAACTGTTCTTTTAATTTGCTTCTGTGTGAAGCAATCTGATTTGATGTGAAAAATTTTCCAATTAAAATGCATCTGACCGTATATATGAACTATGCTTTTTTCAAGGAGTTGCAAGGCAGTTTACTCGTCACATTCTCAGAGGGGTGGCAGTGTCTCTGGTTAACAGAAGACTCAGTAAAAAGACTCACTATCCATGACAACATGCTACAAGCTACAATTAAAACTGGAGATGAAGAATGGAGGGAGAGGTGCATTAGTCTTAATGTCACATCAGTACATGAATTTGTAAAATATTCAAGTCACGTTGGATGTTATTGCTCTCTGTATGTTACAAGCATCTCTGTATACAGATTCTTCTCTGTGGTCTGTTATAAATAGTCCATGTAATCCATGTGTCCTTTTTGACAAACAACATAAATCTTAAACCTTCCGATTGGGAAGTTTAATTTAAGCCTTAGTCAATACTAAGCTAAGTCTATGACTATTTTAAACAGTGATTGAAAAGGCAAATTTCTTGTTTGAAAGACCATTTTAATCATTTTAGGAACAGACTTCTCAGTCTGAGATACTGGCTGTTAGGGTTACAATTAGTGCCTGAATGGTATGGTATCTCAGTAGGCAACGGATAAAATGTTGTATCGATGCACAGAACCTTACTGTGTTTTCAGTATTGTTTGCGCTTTTAGGAGAGTCGTTCATGCTTTTGACATTCTTTAAAAAGAAGAAAACAGAAGATATTTATTAGATTAGTGTTTAAAGACATTCTTTTGACAACATTATGTATGCATATTGTGTGCTATATTGCGTTCCATTTAGAAATTATCATCCTATTCTTTTCATCTTTACTGTCCACACCGTGTCCTGACCAAACATGGCAATGTGACACACAAAAAGGGTATCTTTTTGAGATGCACTTATCCCTTTGTTCTGAATGGGAGACAACAGTGCTTTAAGAGAGAGAAATTGCCCACACGCTGATTTGTGATTAGTTTTGTTGTGTCACTACATTGCTTCTGGTGTGGACAGACAAATTGCTTGTAGCTGAAATCTTGCTGCATTGCATTTGGTTAGGACACGGTGTCAAGGTGCGGTCACACTAGTTTTTCAGTATGCAAAAGTTCTACTAAGATCTCTATGAATACAGAAATGGTAATTTGAGACTCATTTAATGAAGTTTATTTAACAAAGTTGGTGAGGAGCACAGTCATGTAATCCAACCAATCAAGTTTTGCTACATTTGCGTGTTTGCCCTGCGTGTTTGTCGCCTTGTCTGAAATCGAGCTCTCCCTGCCATTGCGCTAATGATTCTGTCCTCTTTGCCGAAGCTCACCTGCCACCATGTCCTAGCCAAATGAGCATTCCTTCTGTACCGGACATGTCTACTGAGCTTCCGTCCTCATTTCAGGGGTGTCAGACCACCCACTCTACACACACCCAAACGCCCCCATCTTTCACATCGGCTTTCACTACGTCTCATCCAGCCATTCCTGCAATAGAAAAACTGATCGGAAAAAGACATTAAGACAAGGCCTACTAATCTCTGACATTTAGATTTCATGAAGATTAAAGCACAGCTGTATGATTTATACATTTCTCTCCAGTTGACAAACTTTCTGTCATAAACTCATCTGCTTGTCCAAACAAGGCCTGCTGAACCCAGGCCTTGCGCCCTGCAGCTTCCCTGCCACCTCCTATGCAGTGCCAGGTTCTCCTTTAGCACCTCTCTGCCGCAGCAGGCCCTTAGCCAGCCCTGACCAATAAATTCACCAATTTCACAAATTCACTTGACACCAATTCTAACCCTAAACTTTTGTGCTGGATCCTATCTAATTATGTCACCCCTTCTCATATGATCACTCCATTAGCACTGCTCCCATGCTCAATGCAGTGTTCAGCTTGGACTGAACTTCCAACTTCAACTCAAATATTCATTGTACAGTTTCAGATTTACAGGTTTTAGATAACAAACAATCTCTTTCTTCATTAAACAAAGCAAAACAGATCAAGCAAAATGTTTATATTTTTATTAAAAAAATTATATTTTCAAAGTTATATTTTCAACTTACCAACTACCATTCAACCATATAACTCTCTCCAAAAATACCTGCAGTACAGACATTCCTTAGTCCAACATCAAGGAGGTCGCTGGTCATCAGAAGCCTTCAGAACATACGTCAGATCCAGCCACTTCCATATCAAAAAAGCTTACCTAGCCAGGTGAGCTTTTTAGAATATATAGTGTGCTGACAGACAGGTATGGGGGTAGAATTGTTGCTATCCACAAATGCGTGCAGCAGGACGCAATTTACACATAAATGCCAGGCAAAGTTGTGTTTGTAGAATAAAAATATATTTGTGAATATGGTTTTTATTTGCAAGTCTTATTTTATTTGTGAATTTAATTCATGTTTGTAAAACTCTCACCTCATGCCTCAGGCATCTGAAAGTGCTCTAAAATGACTCATACCTTACTGTTACCATAGTGATCTTGTGGAATGTGTTTTGGGTAGGTGGTTTGAGAGAGTGCAAGCTTTCAGCAAACCACATTACTGATGGCCTCATTCATACATTTAATATTGGGTTAACAAATAGTGATACAAATATGTTAAGGTACAAAACCTTTACTCAGTGCTGAATAATATTTAAAGCATATGGATACTAACATGAAGCAAAGAAACAGGATCTTTGTGCAGATGCATGATGTTTAAACAATTCAAAACATGGAATACAATCCAATACCATGATACCCCTAATGAGAATTCATTAAACAACATGCAATCACGAACAATAACTGACAACGTCCTGGTTACATTTGTAACCCCTGTTTCCTGAAGAAGGGAGCGGAGACGTTATGTCAATGGACTGAAGTATGGGATCTAGGGTTGAAACGGTATGAGATTTTCACGGTATGATAATCGTCTCAGAAAATATCACGGTTTCACGGTTTCGTGGTATACGGTATTAAACTATCATTATTATTATTATAATCATCAGCTACAATGACCCTTAAATGAATAAAAAGAGATGGTTTAAACATGGTTTATTGTAACAAATTTTTTTTTAATGAAAATAAAAAAAACTTGTGAAAGTGTGAAAGTATGAGTACACAATAGTAATATATTTCAGTCATTATTTCTTCAGGCTAAACCAAACTTTTTTTTTGACAGGTTGTACTAAACACCTATGAGTTTCAGTTAGTGTATTTGATGATTATTCTTTTAAATAAAATTATAAAATGATCATTAAGTGTTCTATATGTTCATGAGTATGTTCATACTTGAGTGTGTACTAGATCTACAGCTTTAAAGCAGCTTTACATAAAAATGTTACATGTTAAGATTATAAGACTAATTAGGTATATTATGTTTATAGTATGTTTGTGAATAAAGGGTTGACTGAACCAATAAAACCACAAAATTACTGAGCAAGATATGCGTTTTTTCTTACATAGGTATGGCATATAATACATATAATCCCATATAATCTTATTGGACAGGGGTATAAGGGATTTGCAATGGTATCATGAACTACACACAACATGCAAAAGTAGAATACATACATGCATACATAAAATAAATACAATAAAAATATTAGATGTTTACAATTTACAAAACCCTTGGTTAAGTTAGACGACAGCAGTCTCTCAGCAAGCAAACCAACAGAGCGACAGTGGCATAGAACCAAAACTCCAATGATGTATAAATGGAAAAAAAAAACCTTGGTAGAAGTCAGGCTTGACCAGGAGGGCCAGTTCTCCTCTGGCACGTTAAAGCTGCAATTTCTAACTGTTTTAGATACGAACAGAGTGGATTTTAATAAGTTATAGTTAATTATTGATGGAAAACAGATATTTGATATGTTGGGCACTGAGAGATCGTGCCAACAAAAACGGTGAGGCATAATGTTAGGTTTATCTTTAAATAAACTAAAAAGTTTAAAAAGTGTGTGCCACCCTGCCCACACTACATCTTAGTGGGTGACACACCTGATATGTGTATTTATGGTTGGGAGCAGACCATGCTAGATCAGCTCTTGAGAGAGCTGGCTGCCCTTGTTGCTTCCACTGAAGATGCTCCGTTCCCACCTGGCTCTCTTTAATCCCAATGAGTGCTGGGCAGCTGCACCTCACAAGTTGGGTCCCGCTTCTGCTGAGGCAGAGTGGAGGGCTGCACTTGAGGTATTTGCAGCTTTATTTGGTGGAGTGGGGGACCGGCTCCATCTTTTCTCTTGCACTCTCTGCTGAATCAGATGAGCTCATGTTGGATGACGATCTGATGACAGTCAGCCAGGCGGGTTCTGAGACCGATCTTTCAGATGCATTTGAGCTGATTGAGGTGATTTCTCATGCTGTTGAAAAACTGAGCATTGAGTGGCCAGATGAACAGCAGCACAGTACAAGATCCAAGTTGGACAATAGATTCTTATCATCCAACTGAGAACAGCCTCCTTGCTGTAACCTCCCATTCTTTCCTGACCCTGAAGGACCCAGGTGAGGTGACAAAATTGTGGAAGAATCCATATTCTGCTTATGTTTTTACTTCCACTGTAATAACTCCATCAATGGGGCTCCACATGCATGGATATTGGGCGATGTCTAAAGTGGAAGAGACACTTGCAGGCTATCTCTTCCCTTCTACAACATCGTCCTGGTGAAAACCTGCCTTGCCCTCTAAACTGGGGACAACCTGAACCAGGGTGGGGGTTTAGAACTGAACCTCTTCTTCTTTTAGATTTTCCTTTGCTTTTATGCAGCAGCAGAAGGCCAGTGTGACGACTTGAGCATTATATCCATGTACGGTTTTCAGCATGATACAAAACACAAAACGATTCACAAAACCGGTTTTCCATTTCATTCCTAGCAGTCTCTTCTGTATGCTATATTGATCCACATTTGATGAAATTTTAACTTTGGCAATTGTAATTAAATATTTTTAAAAAATCACATTATGATTCTTGGGTTTTTAGTTGATTGATTGCTTAGCAAATCAATACATTTTGTATCAGTTTTTCTGTAATAAGCAAATGTGTTTGTTAGATGGCTTTGCAGTAGATAAACTAAGGGTTAGGGTTTTGTGAATTGTTAAATTGCTTTTAGCATAATGATCTAACTACAGTCCTAAAGACTCTACTATTTCGCTATTTCTTTTTCTCCCTTTTTCTTTTATCATTAAATGTTCAGATATTTTATGGTATTATTGCAAATCCCAGTCCTTTCTCAAATAGTCCTAGTACATACTGTGTTAGTGGGCAATCTGAATAAATTAACTTCTCATAAACCACTGAGATAGGTATGAGCCTTTGCACACAATGACAGGTATTTCTAATACACATCCGTGTTGTAGTTATCATTAATTTAGCCAACTCTATATTCATGAATAAATTATAATCTTAGTATCCCTAATTAGTTTTACTAATATACATCTCATAATGGACAGAAAAAAAAATTGCAATAATACCATGTATTCTGTGTTATATGTAAAGCTGCTTTGAAACAATGTAAAATGTAAAAAACAACATTGTAAAATGCAATATATATATATATATAAATATATAAATTGAATTGAATAGATAATATCCTAGCATGTCAATCAATCAGATTTATACATGAATATAGCTGTGGATAGTACAAACATTGAAAAAACAAGCACACAAGTAAGCTTTGTTGCTTTAAGGAAGAGAGCGTGATTCTTCTTTCCATTTTTTACCCTAAAACCTACTTGTAGTCTTAATCCTAATATAAAGCAACTTTGTATTGTTTACATTATTACTCCCCTGCTTTTCTTTTTAATGTCAAATAGAGAATGGAACAGACACCACTGCAGGAGGAAGTATATGTATTAATAATAATAATTATCTATGCTATATGGATAAATAGCAATAGACAAAAAATGTTGATGTTGTATATGCATATCCTTAAATTTGGGTGAAAGGATGTCCTCTGAATACAAAGATAAGAGGTTACTGTAGCCATCATTTTATTGGAGAGCTACTTTAAACTTCTGTTCATGTAGTATATGCGGCTGCAGTAATGTAACAGTATAATGTGCACTGAGGTGTGTGGGTGTGTTTTGCTGTCTTTATAGCTTCATGTGTGTGAGCATGTAAAGAGAGTAGGGGGATGCGGCTGCCATGGCAACCGGTGCTGTGTATGGAGGAGAGCAGCTCATCACAGGCAGACAGAGAGAGATCCATCCATCCTCCCTCATTCCACTTTCACTTTTCTGATTTAGAATCCGATCAACTCTGTAGACCAGACATCTGAGCACACTAGTGTTTCAGAACACTCTCAACACACATCCAGAATGGCTACCATCACCTGCACACGCTTTACAGAGGAATACCAGCTGTTTGAGGAACTAGGAAAGTAAGTTAAAACAGCTCAATTTTTTCCAACGCAATGGTAAGGCATGTGTTTTACAATTAAATGGAAATTTTAATGTAAAAATATCCTAAGGTACCTAATTCCACGTTATTAAATTAGAATGCAAGGATTTTAACATAGGTGTTGATTGGTATATAGCATGTTCTTTTAAATAACATATCAAAATATTAGAGGGAAAAAGAGAATATACCCAAAGTTATCTGAACTGCAAATTTGAGTTTATTTTGAAATCAGTAGCAAGTTAAATCATATGTATATTTCCTGAATGTTTTAGAATATTAGGAAGTCAATGGAAACAGAATGTGTGGAATAGATAAGCTTTACTAACTTTGTCAAAGTGTACACAGTGCAACTTACCTTACATAATGCACTGAAATGCTGATGCGTTTGTTGGGAATGAAATCATTGTAGCTGGTAATAAACTGACTTGGTTATGCAAATATTTATAATATATGTAATTGTTCAATTTAAATACATAAGATGCACATCATGATGGAGATTTTATCTTTTAGGGATCCACACCCATGTAATTCTAAATATGAAAATGTATGGCAGAGAAGATCACAGATTAATCCTTTGTTTTCAAATTTCATATTTGCATCACAAGATTCCTTCAACAACAACAAATAAACTAAAATGAGCCTATATGTAGACAAAACAATATAGTGCTGGTTACAATGTTTTAAACTGTTAGGCAGATTAAAAGAAGGTTTAGATTTTCTCTTGCTATCCGCCCACTCTGTACTACAGCATTCTTTTCTGAGTGAGTGTATTGTGTACTTGTTTTCTTGATTTGAGAGCATGTAACACCTCTACAGAGATGGGTCTCTAACTACATCTGGCCTTGTGCCCACTGCTGTACTCCCACACACACACCCTCATACCGCACACATACACACTTCTTTTTCTGTCTGTGGGCAGTCAAACAGCTTACATAATTGCATTTGTGGGTGGCAATTCAATACAGACATTGAAAAATTGCATAATCCAATGTATTAGACCAGGTTTTGTTTCTTAGAGGTTATTTGCAATGCCATACTGCACTGCAATGTTCAACATAGAGACATATTTCTTCCATTTTCTTTTGATTTTTAGGGGAGCCTTTTCTGTTGTGCGGAGATGTATGAAAGTTCTCACAGGGCAAGAGTATGCTGCCAAGATCATCAACACAAAAAAGCTGTCCACTAGGGGTAGGTGGACATGTTCAGTCCTGTACATACAGTTCAAATGTAGTACACTTTGACCATTTTCAGGATCACATCAACAATAGACTCAGTCTAAAGCCTACCAATAGTCAATCTTTCACCATTCAATAATATATCTATTGTGAATCTATAGCTTTCAGGAATTCCTGTTTACAAAACTGATTACTTTTTTCTTATCCGTTTATATTATCTAAACTGACACTAACACATATAGCTGGGTAATTTACATGGAATGGATTTAAAAGAAATCCTGCATACAGGCATTAAAACTACCTGTTACCTACCTGTTATTTTTATCAGATCTTTTTATGTTTGTTTTTATCAATATAGTGTTTTCCAATAAATGAAAAATATATAAAGAACATAGTCTCATACAATTATCCATTTAAAGGCAAATTCATGTATTTATATAGTATACCTTGTTTTTACTGTGTGAAAATCTGAAGAGACTCACAAGAAAGTGCATGCATTAAATATGTGACCAAAAGTTGGGTTCGGGTCAAGTTATAAGGCAAACATAATTATTAAATCACCACTATAAGTCCTAATGAGAATACTGCCATATTGTGGTGCTATTACTAACATAACTCAGAATGTGTACATATGCATAGCCCATTTATACTCCATTTATATATAACTATACTCCATTTTGACTGTTTGTGAACACAGGTGGTTGATGTATGCACACACGTGCATGGAGGTCTTATTACATATGTAGAGTTATTGGCAGAGTTGATTGGTGTGGCTAAAAATTAAAGCCATGCAAATGTACACAACATAGCTTAGTTTTGATGTTGTGTAATAACTTCTTGCATAATGAAAGCATCAAGCAATGCAGTGTTTTACAGATGAGATTTGCCTTGTTTTTCTTTCTCCTGGATATAATATTGTAAAAGCTGAAAGTCAAGTAGCGCAGTAGGAGGCAGTGATATACCCTGAAGGCAGCCATATCCACACCTCCTACACTATGTTGCCAAGCACACTTTAATGTTATAAGCTTCAAGTTCTTCAAGTACCTACTGTACTTGCATGTTTTTAATGGACTTTTCAAACAATGTACTGTGCATATAATCCATCATTGCAGCCAACAGTCAATCCAATTCCCATTCTGTTCCATTCATTTAGTCTTATATTCTGTGGTTCTGTTCTGTTCTATTCTTTTAAATGCTTTGCACTCTGGCTTGTCCATGTGAGTTTTTAGCAAATGCAAGACATGCAACAAAGACATGTTCTTTTCCGGGAGCATTAGCTTTTTGCTTGTTAGTTGGACAGCAGTAGCTTTCTGCTGCAGTATTGTCTTGATGGTTGACTTTTAAACATTACTATTTGCCAGTCTTAGGTCACAAAGGAACACGGAGTAACGTCGATCTTTGCTGGTACACCATTTATTCATTTAATTCAAATTTATAATTTAAATAACACTTTACAAGGTTGTATTGTTTCAAAGCAGCTTTACATATAGTGAAAAGAAAAACAAAATTTCCTCCCAAATTTGAATTTCCTCCATTTTTTATATGTCTGACTGTAAATTTACATTTACATTTTACATTTAGGCATTTGGCAGACGCTTTTATCCAAAGCGACTTACATTGCATTATACTATACATTGATTCTAAGTATGTGCAATCCCTGGGATCGAACCCATGACCTTGGCGTTGTTAACGCCATGCTCTAACCACTGAGCTACAGGAAAGCAATTGGTGAAGTCTTCAGATATGGTTTTGTAACCTTGTCCAGATATTTTTGGAAACATACAGATATGTAATATTGGATGATTTTGTCTGCTTTTCTAAAACTCTAATGATGTTTTAGGAAATACAGAAATATAGAAAATTCTAAAGAGCTGTCTTTTATATTTTTTCTATTAACAAATATCTATGTGACATATTTTTACTATATAGTAATCAAAACAATTTCAAGAAAATGTCTCCCAGGGAACAGGTGACAAAAAGCTGGATGATGATGCAGGATGTCTGGTTAGTAGCTCGGAGAGACAAATCTGTGGCCTGGCAGAGTTCCGAGAAGGCCTTGTCATTTCTATCTATAGGATCTTTCAGCAGATCTTTCAATTTATACCCTCTGCGGATGCATGTTTCCGATTATGTCACTGCCGTAGGTTATTTAAGCCAAGAACTTGGTATAGTTTACACACATGCTTCACAACCAGTCAAACAATGAATGTTGTCATTAGTGCTATGAAACGCAACATCAAGTTAGTAACTAACTAACTAGTTAGTAAATAACTAACACTATAACTCAAGTTTAAATATTGAAGAACAAACATTTATTTTGATATTCGTTCATTTGCTGACCATAGGGATCTGGAAGGGGTGTTGATGTGTATGAGTTGTAAAGGTAAGTTGGTGCAGAGCCAGTGATGGTTTTATAACCATTAAGAATATGTTCTATGTTTGGCAGTAAGCATGCTAAAATGAATAAAAGGCCTGAGACATTTTCGCACAGCACCACCTATTGGTCCAGAGATGATAAAATAGGCTTATAATATTTAAATGCCTGAGTTGTCGAGGAATCACCAGGCTCCTCCCACATTCAGCAGAGTACTAATCACCTGCACCTGATTCCAATCAAGGACAATATAAAAGCACACACACTCCACTCACCCGTTGTCTGATCTCAACCACGGAAACAGACTCATCTTCATGCTCTATCGACTACCTGCTCCAGTTCATTTGTGTCTCCCCGATCATCTTCGTGTTCTCCAGTGTTGTGTTGTGTGTGCCTCAACTACATCTCCAATCTCCATCGTCAGCTCCTGGACTTCCATTGTTTGTATCATCATTCTAATATCTGTTATCTATATCTCTATATCTATATATATCTATCTATATCGGA
>JAZGTI010007735.1:0-21182 GCA_036877585.1 Botia kubotai
GTTTCTACCCTCACTTTTATGTTGGCTAGAGAAGTGAGAAGGACAGTTGGGGCATGTTCAGAAATGTGATAAAAAGCATCCGGCCAGGAAAAAGGAACGGAAGAAAAATCAGTGTGTGGGCAATGCACACTTTTGTACATGCAATAGGGCATCTAGATGGAGGTTTTCACATTATGCCTTCGAAAAAGACACTCTCCAATAGAAAGTAACACGGCTGAATAGCTCATGTTTACAGGGCATGGATATAAGTAGTAAGTATTATTATCTTTCATGTGAAGATCTCATAACTGCTGATTTCTTAACAATTCTGAATCTTTTTCTTATATATTTACCTTATTTGTGAGGTAATTTAGAAAACATTAACATTCAGTGTTGATTCTCAATTTGAGTTTTGGGTAACACTTGATAACCTTAAGTTAAACAACTAACATTATAGAGTGCTTAATAGATTAGCATTCCACGCATATGATAGTATAAAAATACTTTAGTTTAATTGTAAATCCCAAGTCTAGAAACATTTCTAAATATGTTTCTAAGTATGTCTTAGTCTTTGATTATACATCAGGTTTTACACATTTGCAACTTAATACATGTAATCTGTTAATTAATTGTTGTGGTCTACACAGTTAATACAGACACACTGGCTTTTCTTTTGGACTGATGGTTTCACAGGGCTGCTGGTAATGGTAAAGCATGGTTGCCTCTGGACTGTCCCATGTTCCCACTAAACTATTGGACTTTTTGTGTGACAGTATTGCCAGAAGAGTGATGAACAAGGTGAAGGACTTATAAAAGGAAATGGTAAGGCTTGGGAAACCCCTCCAGATGCCTTTTCCAATTATCTGTGCCCTGTACAGAGTTTAAATTACATTAAACGGGCAGCTGAGACATTTTTATTTGGGTTTGGAGAGATATTAATCTTTAGGACTGGCTTGGGTGGACTTTCCAGATTACATTTTGTGCCAAAATCATTTGCAATAATAAACTTGAATTAAGCTATATTTAAACATTAATCAGATTAATTAGGCTATAAACGTTTGTAATAATTAACTGAATCTTTCTAGTCACTTTGTTTATTTGTTAGTTTGTTTATAATTATAAACAAAAAACAGCAGAAAACATTTAGTGTCAAAATAACATCAGCCTCATTAGGCTACACTTCACTCCACTTCCTGACATGTGTCAGTTTACATTCGCATGTTAACCATTTTGCTTGTTGCTCGGCTTTCATTGTCTCGGCACCATCTATTATATTGTATATGGACTAGAATCTTTGTCTGCTTCTATGCTTATATATCCATCAACAAGACATTTCATGGGCTGTGTTTTTGCTTCCCTTACAGGTAGACTGCAGTGCTGTTCACTCTCTACCCTCTTCTATTCAATTACCATGCACCAGGATTTACAAAGCAACCTGGGAGAAAAAATCAGCAAGTTGTTCAATGTAGTCCACTCCCACACACTCCCTTCATTACAGCACCCACCCACTCACGCCGCTCTCGGCCACACGCTCTCTAAGACACCCGTGCATGTGCGTTCCAGGTGCATGAGTGGAGGGCTGAGATCCTGCTGTCTTTGGGGGCTCTAATGCAGGATGTGTGGACTGCCAGGACGCTCAGCCAACCTGGCTGTGGGCTTACTCTGCTGGAGTGCTTGGAACACAGCATCAACAACTACCTGCATGTAGTGAAACTACTCCAAGATAAGGTGAGGACAATCAGTTTAACCTTGTGATGCGGCTCAGATTTTGGCACAGAGACATACTGCAGGCTTTTGTGTCAAGAAGGAACTTGCTCACATAGTGAGATATTCACATGGTCTGACATTGACTTTCAGTTAAAAAATAAAAAGGCATAGGATTTACCACAAGCCGTACAAACATCTTACTCTGCATTTGAAAATTCCCAGTTTTTCCAACAGTTTTGGAAATAATAATAATTTACTTGATCCTATGTTCACATTAATCAGTCAAATTTATTACAAAAATATTAAAAATAAGCTAAACTAAAAATGAACCCATGAAGTCACTTCAGTCTAAATCCAGTCTAATTCTTGGAATAAAATCTGAGTTGATTGAAGCTGTTGCTTTAAAAACTGCCAGTATAGTAAGTGACCTAAACATCACACTTATAAGTATATTAAAAATATATTAGTAGTAGCTCTAAATTTAGAATTTAAATGTTCAGATCCTTTAATTTAATTGGCCAGCTAGATTACTAAAATGTTGATATACAGATTTATTGTTAAATGCATCTTTAATGCAATAAATGACTTGAATGAACACAAACATTCTGTGTGGAGGCATAAATGTGAATGGATCGGATATAGCTTCCATGTTTTATTCTGTAACTCTTTAAAACAGTAGGCAAAAACACAGTACTTTCATGCATACTTTCACTCCATTTCCAACTTCTAAAGAAACATTAACCTGCATAATCTATTGTGTACGGATTACTAAAACAATTTGTAAATCAAACATATATGGACTCTGAAAAATAAAATACATTTTGTTTTTTGTACAGCACAGCTCCAATATGTCATTCCAATGCAAACCAATTGTTGCTTTAATATCAATAGTTTTTATCCCCATATTTGTATATATTGTACACACAATATTATAAAGCTAAACAATTAGCAATTGTTAGATTGCTAATAATGATCCTACACAATCCAGCAATTGTATTCAATATACAATACTATCACATAATGTCAATATGCAACGCTTCCTTATTTAATATGATTGTTATATGGTTGACCAACTAAAATTTAGCAATTAAACAATAAAAATATGATACACAAGTAGCGACTCACCACTCAATACTCTCACCCCGGCAGAATTTAAATTGACTCCACCCGCTGGCAGTAGTGCGTCACTGCTCATGCGCAGTCCCAACATTTAACAATACTTAATAAAATACGTGTCTGTAGTTACGCCATGTTCTGTGCCATAAATTGGCATTGCTTCATTAAATTAAGTCAACAAACATAATCAGAATAAGTTAATTTCACCTAAGTACACTCACTACGAAGACTAAGTACAAGTATATGCCATAAGTATATTTCTGAGAACCAAAAAGTAGCCTTAAAGTATACTTTCTTATTTTTTTTAGTTCAAAAGTAGTATACTAATAGCGCACTTGAATAACCCTCTTTTTTAAAGGGAGGGAGACAGAGACACACTTGTCCAATGGGAATGAGGGAATATGGTGCTTTCTGAAGCGCATAGTCATGATAAAATATACATACTGACACTCTTATATTCAAGCACAATCTGTGAAGTCAAAGCTTCGCTGTAATTTTTCTTTTTTCTTATTAACCTACTTTAGATTTGACTCAGGGCCCGTGTTTTTAATAATGTCAACAATGACCCAGTATTCTAATCTTCACAATTAGCTCAATCATTTCCATCATACAGAAGAGGAACCTCCTGTTCTTTCTTTCAACATTCTGGGATTATTTTTAGCATGAATGCCATTTTCCATCTTTGTCTGGTCCAGCAGGGGGAGCTAGTAGAGTCCCAGGCAGAGAGCTGTCTGGGTCAGGACTCTAAGGATTTTGGTCTGGTGTTAAAACACTTTGGGCGTCTGCTCACAGGCAAGCTGGAGTGGCTCATTGTGGAGATGGCAAAGGGGTGCTAGACTGAAAAACGGACTTCTAATCTCAGCCTTTCTTCAACCTTGTATAATGGGAGCATACAGGCCCAATCAATTTTAACAACGGCTCAACTACAAGGAAAATGGAGGGCCATGCACTTTGCAGGAGATCACCAACTGTGTTATAGGAGAAAAATACATGATGTGTAAATGGCGACACTGCGCCATCTTCTGGATCATAAACAAACTCCAAGCACTGAACGACACCCTGTTAAGATGCACCTACGGAACATTTAAAAGAACAGCTCGTAGTGAATCCTAAATGTCATTTCATATTACATATAATGTTGCTTACCTTACAGCCTGCATGAAGTTGAATAGACTACACCCACATTCAATTCAGTTTTTGTTATGCAGTGAAATTGTAATGACGCAATGACACATGTATACAAGAAAAATAAACTGAATAAGGCAAAACATGTAACAAAACCATGCTATAGTGCAAAGAGGTAGTGCAGTTGTTGGGCACATACAGCAATAGACACTTTATACATCTATACACTCCATGTTTTATAAATATAGAGCATGTGTGTATGTAATATATTTTGTAAACAACACCAATTAATCTGATTGTTGTGATTCAAGATTGTTAGTGCCATGTGTAAGCTGTGCATTTAAACATTGATGCATTAACATATAACAAAGTCTAAAGACAAAGCACACAATGTAATATTTAATATTTAAATATAAAACATAAATCCATTTTATATATTTTGCTTATTCCTCTTTTTAAGTTAGAGAAGTTTTGTAAAATTCTTTGAGTTGTAACCATTTGTAAAATGTACAAATTTAAGTATTTAAGTATATTTTGTTAAATGCAGTGTTTTCATTTAATATATTGTAAAACATTTACCAAAACATAATGTTTATTTCTAAACTTAATTTAAAGGTCTTATGTTAGGATTATACAGACAATAAATGTCTTGAGAGTCATTCAGGTAAATCTATTCAGGTTTTTGAAAAACAAAAACAAATCATGAATTACAAAGTATATCAAGCCAGACAGTCACAGGGGAAAAGCTTACCGTCTGGACAGTGGCAGCAAACATCTAAGACGAAAAAAGAAATCTGATAGTGTTAGAGTGGTAATACCAACCTTATGTTGCCTGGTGTTCTCAGCAGTTGTAAAGGACCCTTGCTGAACTACTTTAGTTTATTTTATGTTTAGCTCATTGTTGGTGCTCTTTTTTCCCTATTTCATTTTATTCACTTCTTGTTCCATTTATAAGTCCACTATCATACTTGAAAAATATTCGGAACGGTCAAAACACTTAAACAGTGTTCAGTCTGGAACTTTTGAATCAGAACAATCTTTCTTTATTGTTACAGTGATTATACAATGGATAAGGGATTTTATAAAAGAACAATCTTTATCTGTGGTAACATCATTGCAATTCACAGATTTAAGAGGCTTGTTGTTTTAATGATGTTTATCTCAATTCACGTTTGGTTTATTGTCATCCCAGACATATTAACCTGTACAAGATGTATTAAATATTTCAGTATTAATAATGTGACTCACCTCTTTCCCGAACACTGTACTTTGGATTTCCCAGGTGGAGCAATACATCATTTTTCATTTTAATATTTAAAACTTACTTTGAATAGGAGACATCTTAAAAGAACATTGAAGAACATCTTAAAAGCTAGTTGTTGTTATTCAGCAAATACAGTTTACCCAGTTGTATTTAAATACCTATTAGAATTAGAGAGACAGATGCAGGGCTGTCATAATACTCATTACTCAGGAAACATTTGCTCTTATTATAAAATTGTTGCATTACTGCTCCTGTAGACCCATCATGCTTATACCAAAGTGGGAATCTACATTGTTGCAGCATGTGTATGAACTAGTGCCATGTAGAAATTACATTGTATACTGAAAAGACGTTTCAACATTTATAAACAGAAACAGAACAAACAGAAATTACTGCATCAGTATATGCGTACCAATTTCACTGAACAATCTTATGAATGCACAGCACAGCAGTGTACATCTGATTATTGTGATGCATTAGACAGTTTTGTAGATTTTATGGCGTTTCAATTCACTGCAGATTGAACGGCAAACTACAGAATGTAAAAGACCATGATCCCATCAAAACAATGTAAGGCTGTTTCTATTCAGCTTACCACATGGTGTCGCACTTTAACACATAGAGTGACGCAGGACATAATAAATATTAATCGCTCCTTGATAATTTTTCTAGGCAATCCAATCACTTAATCTAATTAATATTCAAAAACCAAGCAGCTACCACACTAAAAATTCATGCATTTTTAGGGGAATGTAAGCTAATCACCGCAGTACCCTTTATTTTTTTTAGACAAATAAATATTTTTTCTTTTAATATTACTATGACATATTAATATTATATATGTATAATATTTAGGAGTTATATGTATTTATTAGCATCACTTTTGTGACAAGGTTAGTGTCATTATAATAAATGTAACATTTCAGATATTTTTCTTTTTAGAAACAACCGCTCTTTCTAAAAGACTTTAAGCTAGGTTATCATAATTGTAACATTTATACATATTAAAGAACTAAATGTTTGTGTCAACATTTGGAGATTCCTTTGAGTTAAATTTTAATGTTTTGTCCTGGAATTTAAAACAGCAAATTTTGGAAGTTTAGTTGTAACATAACATAAAAATTCATTCTGTATTCTGACTTCAAGCCAGAATCATAAATGTCATAAAATATATGAAATTTATAAAACACATTCAAAAAATTGTTTTTTTCAAACATTTTATCTACTTAACCTCATGCAGGCCTCCCTAAGCCACCACACAAGAGCCTTACCCCATAGTCAAACAAGAAAACAAATAAGGAAACATTCGGAAACATTTATTTTAATCTCACAGAATCGACATGTTTACATGTTTGCATCTTGCAATCTGTGGTTTATGTGGTTTACTCACACTTCTCAGATACAATCTGCAATATATTTTATTTCAATTTTCCTTTTGATTTTCTATTTTTTTCTTTTTTGTCAATCACATTATTGGTCAATAAAATTGTGGCCTACTGGTTAAAGAGTCAGACTTTCAACCAGAAGGTTGCTGGTTTGACTCCCAATGCGGGCAGGAACTGAGGTGCCCTTGAGCACTCCAATTGCTCCCTGGGTGCCGCAGTGCTGCTCACTGCTCCAGGTGTATGTTAACAGTTTGCAGTATGTTCACAACTCACTACTCCAATGTGTGTGAACTAACTGGATGGGTTAAATGCAGAGGACAAGTTCAGAGTATAGGTTACCATACTTGACCTGCACATCACTTCATAAACAAAACAATAATAACATACATGTTAAATTATGATACAGCAATTTGTTGAACAAATATGTAACAAGCAGAATAAAAAAGTAAATACATAGTAGTACATACATTAAGTAAAATAATTCGATTTCTGCCTTGATACGTTATATGCCTAAATAAATTCTCTAAATAAATGCTCTTTGCGTAAAATGACGTCAAGCCGATTTGAGTTCCGCCCCGCTGTAATATTTCCTCTGGATCCAGAGGCACTGTGTCACCCCACTGTAAAACGCTTACCACACAAGGTTACGAAACAGACGCCATTTTGGCTCAGCTGTGAGTCGTTTGCGTGGGAAAGTCACGTCGCTTAAGCGTATCTTGAGCCAAAATGTCCCACCCTTGCTGCAGTTCGTAGTAACCTTCTCCATTAAACGTTTGGGGGAGGGATATACGAGAGCTGTCGCGCAACTACTTCTGTTCTGACTTCTGTGCAAGACTGGAAAATGGCCTAGTCGATATTCTGCATCTGTCAAAGACATTATCATTTGTTTATAATACGCGAAGTATGTTGAATTTTGCTCGTGGAGTTTCATGGCGGAATCGTGCGTGAAGATGATGATGGGGATTCCACCGGTGAGTAACAGATCATTCTTGAAATGTTTCTTATCACATCTGTGTTATTTACGATTATGGAGTTCTTTAGCCTTTAAAACAAGCAAGTCTGAAAGATGGATTCATTAAGAGAGCTGTTAACCTGTGGTTGTTTAGCGTGTTTTACCCGAGATGAATACATTGGGGATAAAGCAATTGATCTTCACTTTTAAAGCGACAGGATTCCTCCTTTACTGTTTATGAAGCGTTTGAAATAGCTGGTAATCAGGTTGGTAAAATCTCGCTGTTAAGGACTATAGCGGGCTTTTTCACCAGTTAATGTTAGTTAACAAGCGTTTAAAGCCTTTAGACAACCGCAGAATAAACCTTTGTAAACTGTTAAACGCGTGTGCGGTCTCCTAGTAGCCTATAATTTGTTTTATGAAATGTGTATAAAAGTTATTATTTACTGATGCTAGTCGTTGACACGTTATACTCTTTAACCCGTTATAATAACTTTTATTAACAAACAGAAAATGCCATTAACAGATCAATAGTTAACGTGGATTTAAAGTTAAATATATATGGAAAATATTTTTTATTTGTTTCATTACATTTCAAAATATTCATAATCTGTGATTAAGCTTGTTCATGTGATCATGACTGTTAATGTTGGGAATGAAAGTTAAAGGCTGTTAGCTTTCTTGTAGTTATCAGTGACTGGAGACTGCTGGGATGCAACTGGGAATTACTTGGGTTGGGATGAGTGATTTGACATGAGTAATGCGTGACCAGCCCAGAACATTGCAGTGAATTTATTTATAATTCTCTTTGATAACTATCATATTGTGGTGGGGCTGGAGTATACAGTCACCAGGGTTTGGAACGTTTTCAGAGTGATTCAGACAATTCACACAATGCATAAGTTGTTGTTTGTCATTCAACTTTCTAATGCATGACTGAGACTTCCCTCTCTTGACTTATTTTTACATTTGGGAAATGGGAAGCAATGATGAAGAAGCTCTTGAAATCTGCTGCTTCCTTCAGCAACAGATACAGCCTGTTGGCTCTGTTATGCAGACATCTGAGCTCCTTGTAATGCTTTTCCTACAACTGTGGCATCGTACCTCTCTGACAGGAGAACTAAGGCTAGTTCCTTTTGTTGTTTTCTTAAGATGAGATAAAAAGTAATCCCGTAATAACATGAAGCATTTGCTGTGATGTGTGTTGTGTAAGAGACACTTACTATAAAAGTTGAGTTTTTTCAGGCTCTAGTTTTGTCAGCTTCTGATAGGGTGTCACTCTGCATTTTCCTTAATTTGTGGAGCCATGTGTTTAGTTTTATAGATAGGTGAAATGTCACAGCATGCCAAAGACTTCATCCAGTCAGCAGTAAGAAAGTGACAGTGAAACATTCTTGGAGAGCAGAAGCAATCAAACTGACCTTCCCGTCACCAGTGTTACCAGCACAGTCTGGGCCAGAGAGATGCTTTGGAAAATGAACAATTACAATAACAGGAAGGAAGTCCATGCTTGATGAAAAAGACATACCTTAACATTCCAATGTCTTGCAAAAGTTAACACAAGTCCAAACCGATCTCGTCACATGACATTCTTGAGGTTTAAGAGGTTTGCTTTGTTTTTATGAGACTGCCTGATGAGTATCAGAATAATGATCATTTTTATTTACAATGGGAACAAGCCTTCATTGGATTATGGTAAAATGGGGTGTTCAATCTTGCTCCTGGAGGGCCAGTGTTTAGCTTCAACTTGCCTCGACACACCTACTTGGAGGTTTCTAACCTGCCTAGTAAGACCTTGATTAGCTGGTTCAGGTGTGTTCGATTAGAGGTGGAGCTAAACTGTGCAGGACACTGGGCCTCCAGAAGCAGGACTGAGTACCCTGTGGTTGAATATATTACATGTTTGAGTCAAGTATTTAATAAACAGACCCATTACAAAATAGAGCATGAAAAGCTGCTTTTCCATGAATTCGTGATTGGTAGTAGACCTACAACTATGTAAGTGGGTGTGGCATATGGTGTTTCTCTTGTAATGGTTCTGTTATGTAACACATTGGCTCAACAGAATTAGGTGATTATGTCACCCACATAGTCACAATCCATATTCCTTATACACAATCAGTGCTTTTGTTAAAGAGAGTGGCAACCTATTTAGATGGATGAACTTTTAAGATGCATAATAACAGTATCACACAATCGTATTTTGTACAATACAGCTTTAAAATAACATAAATGACAATAACAGTGCAAGCGTGTCAGAATCCATGATGTGTGAAAAGAAAACATATATCCGGTTGCTGTCTGTATTGTTGGGTCTTGACCCAATTACAGTGTATTGCATTACAGTGCATACAAGTTATACATTTTATTTTATGTCTGTGTGTGTGTTACCTGGGAATCAAACCCACAACCTTTGCACTTAAAACGCAATACTCTACCAATTGAGCTACAGGAACACTTTACAATGTCTGCTCACAGGTGTAAAAATGCAGCATCTTGGTTGACACTGGCTGCCCATGCATTATTTAGGGAATCTGCTAAGTAATTAAATGTTAATCAGGTATGGTCCCTGGTTTCATGGATCACAACCAGCTTGTCTCAAAAACGGCTCTGAAACAGCTTGTCTTTGTTTATTCCAGCTTGGTATGTTCTGTTATATTCGATTCATTATAAAAGTTGTAAATGGTTTCCTCTATGGTGGACATACAGTAAACTCATTGTATGAAAACGGATGGATTCAAAGAAGAGTTTATTAGAAACTTTGTTGGTTTTCTGTTGTTCTGTTTTCTGTTGCAGTGTGTTGTCTATGACAACAGTTTCAGATTTTTATAGGCTTATAAAAATGCTTAAAAGACTTAACATTTTTACACATAGAATGAATAATGAGGTTGTGGATATATCAGATTTCACTTAAGGAACAGGTTAGTTGGCTGGCCTAATTTTCAAGAAGCAAGAAGCATAACCCTCCTTGTCCTGATTTAACCTCACATGTGTAAATCAGTAGTGTGTGTGTGAGCATTCCTCCTGCAGATGACTGCTATGACCCCATAGCTGGTTCCCTTTGTGATCATTTTTGATTTTTAAAGAAAATATCTTGGGGCTGTTTTTGGTCTTTTAGTTTACTCATATGAGTGTAACGTCAGATGTAGGTTAAATGTTCTCTTATAATTGGAACTTCCTATTAACTGTTGTATAAGTTTTCTGAACATTTCTAGCTGTAATTGATTTGGGGCATAGCTGAGCACACTCTAAGTGGAAAATATAGGCAAGGGTATTAGGGGCAAAAGAATGATCTCTCCCACCACATTCATTTGCTTGTTTTTCTGAACACTCCTAATAAAATTTATTAATGTGGTGGTGCACAATACAGCATTGTTTTGGTCTGTTATGTATAGATTTTACAAATTTACTCTTAATTTCCATTTGGTCTAAAATGATATTTCATTTTTTTAGGATACTACATGTTTTCAAAAAGCAAAATGCCTTTACCAGCTAATAAGACCTAAGTAAACCGCAGACAGGAAGAAAAATGGAAATGTGCTTTCCTCTTGTTATTACAAACTGGGTGGACTCTTCCTTTAAAAAGAAAGGTTAAAGGACTATAACTTAAGTTACAATAATTATATTGCTACAGAAATCATATCACATGAAGCCCTTACATGATACCCTATTATTGTCCTCTATTAACTAATTACATTTTGTTTACTATAGCCAATTGAATTAAAATGGCAGCTATAGCTTTCATTATTGCTTGGTTTTGAATGTCATCACTTCACGGCAGTAAAAACTGAATTATTTTGAAAGTAATTACTAACGTTTGTCAATAATCTGGATTGTTTAGGCTAAGTTTTATTTACTTTTACCTCTATTCTTACTGTGACTCGATTCGGACTGATAACTGTGCGAAGGGGCTCTCTGTCAATCCCTTTGTGGCAATATCGCAAAGCTGAAAACATTACACTTACTGTATGTCATGTTAATTTAGAAAAACATTTTAAGAAGTTAAACAGACTTGGATGTAAAAGAAATAAAATTCACCTGGACAGCCATGCAATATAGAGGGTGTTAGGATGAAATTCCTTAATCAAAATTGCAGCTTTATTCTCCCTTTAAGTTTTGACCACACCTTACAGCATGCATATTTAACTAAGCGTGAAATGTGTTGTTTGCTACATTCAGAAGCCTCTTCTTGCTGGGATAGCTTGTCTCTAGTGTAAACCTTAGCCCAATTGTTCAAGCCTTCTCCATTGCTCACTTTTTTGATATTATGTTTATTGATGTTTACCACCATTCCTTATGATATCACAACTTTCTGTCAAAAAGAATGAATACACACCCACATTTTACCCATCCACATTTTACCCAAGCACAGCAAATTAACTGAACTTTAACAACATCAGATCATTTGGAAGTGATAGGGGCTGTTAGGCACTAAAATTATTAACACGAGGCATCTAATTAGCATACGTTTTATGGAATTAAATCAAATATGACAAGAAGAATTCAAAACAGTCATCATTGTCCTGTTTTGTTTTAGGTTTGGCTGTCCGATGTGTGTAGGACTGGATGAAACAAGGGCTCTGAGCCTTTGTGCAGATTTACCTGCAATTACTAAAGAGGACCTCTGGGCAGGTGAGTATATTTATGATTATAAAACACAATAGTTCTGACCCTGAATTCTGATCGGAAAGCCACGTTCCAAGCCATTGGAAAATAACTATAAATGCGCACTTGACACATCATAATATGCACTTCTTATGCTGCCTAACAAATTCCAAAAAGCCTACAGTTAAAAAAACTACATTACTTGTCAGTTTTCTAGTTAGTACACTTGTTTTATTTAATTCATATTTAATAATGCATATGATTAATATTAATGCATATTAATATTGAACATTAATATTGTTCAACACAATATTAATTGTATAACATTAATATTAATTTATGTGTTTCAGGTTCACACGGCACTTGGCAGGGTGGAGTTTCCTGACCCATGGAGAATTACTTCCAGGCTGAGGCCTTTAACCTGGACAAGGTGCTGGATGAGTTTGAACAGAACGAAGGTAAGAGAAGCTACTGTTTGATATTTTTATCTTGCAAAACTTTGCATTAATAAAAAAGCAAGAGGGAGTGTGACCATAGGAAAGGTTTTTTGTTTTAGCATGTTTACATATCTTCAGATAAGTCCCATATTGAGGTGAATTAGAGAAAAATGAATGAGCTCAGAGTAATTCAGGTGCTGATATAAGTAAAACAAACATTTAGCACTGCTGCTTGAATTAAGCTGCACACAGTGTGGCTAACACAAGGTAGTTGTGCTGGTGGCAGCAGTCTGTAGTGTAAATGGGGTCAATTGAATTAACATTCCCTCGAGGCTCCTGCTTCTCTCTGATTTTCCTGAAGGCAAGCACATGTAATTTACAAGGTTAAGGTTGTTTGTTTGAGTTATGGAATATTGCAATTAGTTGGGCTTATTTTGACCACGGTTTTGAGTTATTCAGACAACAGCTTCTGGTGCGCAACTGTATTAAATTGACTGTTTGAAATGATTGATCCCTTCAACCTGCATGTTACAAAAAACATTAAAAGTTGCACAGGCTTACCCCTCTCTCACATACAAACACCCTCTTAGTGCTGCTATTGAATAGTGGAGTGAATATATATCCCCTCTCTGACACTAATCTTGAAAGATTAATGGAGTTGAAAGGTGACTTGAAAGCATTAAACAGCCATCCTTGAGTCCCACAAGAAAGCAAGAAATAGGAAAAGTGTGTATGTGTGTGTTCAGTCATGCTTGGATATATGTAAGAGAAAGGAAATTCTTGCCCACATTCCAGAGCATTCATGTGTCAGTTTGACAGATGGATCCCAATGGCCCTTGAACATTTTCCAATCTAGCTTTAACTGCTTTCTTAATTTATATTTTATTTGTTTCAATCTTCTCACAATTTCTCAGATAGGCACTAATGAGAACTTTCGCTGTTTTCCTTGTTCTTTTAGATGAAACGGACACACCGACTCTTTCGGGTGCCAAGTGGACTCAGATTCTGGCCCCGCCATCACACCTTCTGTCTCTGAACCCTGCATTGACCCACTCTGACCTCAGCCCAAAGGAGAGACCTTTCAGCTTCAAGCCACTTCTGGATGCCCAGACCTCAGATGGCTGCTCTTTGGCTGAGGTTACAAGGTTAGAGAGTAAGCAGGGGCTGGGGCAACAGCCAGAGGACAGGAATGAGGACCGAACAGCAGATGTTCACAGTCCTCCTTTGCCCCAGCCTAACATTGGCAAGCTGGTGAGCACTGATGGGCAGTTGTCGGACGTGCCATCCTCCAACCAAGTGTCCCTGGAAAACGGCTACTCAGTTAGTCCTAATCATATTGGCTGTTTTGAAGTGCATCAGACCAAGAATGACACAAGTCAACCTGTTACAGATCAGCAAAATGTTGTGGACAGTGGTCCCTGTGACCTTAGGAAGGAGCAGAATTGCACTGATGAAGGAAAGGGTGCTGATTTTCATGATTTTTCTGTTCCTGAGGATGTGCCTGGACATAGGCAATCAGTTTTGAAGAATGGTGTCTTGTCTACAGAGATGGAAGGAAACAAGAGTCTCAGTGGTTCAGCTGTAGGTGACCAGGAAATTGGAATGAGAGACTGTAATCTCACAGTTCCAGAGGGAAGTAATTCCCAGAAAGAAGAAACAATATTGCACAAAACTGCAAATGGTGGTAAAGTAGAGTGTGTGAGAGAGTATCATGAGGGTGCCTTTCAGAATGGTGGATTGGTTGAGAATGAAAGAGAAGGGAAAGATGCCTGGGCATCAAATGAGGAAGAGAAAGTAAAAATACTAGAGAACGACCAAGAGGGGATGTACAGAGCTACTAAAACCCCAAAGGCAGAGATGTCTCCATCCAATGGTCTAATTGTGGATCTTGATAGAGATGCAAATAGCCAGCCACTGGTCTCTTCAAAGGAGGACTCTGTTACAGAGGAAAAGGAAATGGAAGAGAGCAAACAGGAGTGCTGTGATCCAGTTCGGGCTTCAGAGGCTGGCAGAACAGGCAAACTCAACAACAGCCGGCTGCAGCCTGTCAGCGTGCCCTATGGTGGCGCCCGGCCAAAACAGCCTGTGAGTCTGAATCTGCAAATTCCTCAGCCCCTATCGAGCCAAGTCCAGAATGAATTCAGCTGTACTGGCAAGAACAAGAACCTGGAGCCACAGTGTAGGACTGGAGGCCTTGAGTCATCTTGTGGAGGAATAGAGTCTGGAGTAGTTAGAATAAATGGAGAGACTGGAGATGCTTCTTCAGGTATCCTTATCCCTTCTGAGAGTCCTGACAATGATCTCCAAGCAGGCCAACAGGGAGTCCTCTCAAGGAAACCTTTTAGCACTTTAGGGGAGGTGGCCCCAGTGTGGGTTCCTGACTCTCAAGCACCCATCTGCATGAAGTGTGAGGTCAAGTTCACCTTTACTAAACGAAGACATCATTGTCGGGCTTGTGGCAAGGTAAGACCTCATGTTCATTAATTATTGATGCCCTGCCTGCTATTACTCATACATGGGGTTAGGGGTTTGGACAGTATTAAACAAAAAAGCATTAAACTTAGGTCCGCAACTTGGCTTGTTAAAGAAAGGTAGCACTATTACCAAGTCAATTACTTTTCTAAAAAAAAAAACAGCATTATAGGAGGAAAATTAGCCATTTCTAGGGACTAGAATATCATGGAGTTGAAGGTTCCCTAACAAATACCCTAACAAATACTTAGCAAAACCCTAGAAACCACCTGACCTAGAGCACACTTGCAAGAACATAGAAACCTACTAACTGAGAAACTCGTACTAACTGAGAAACTCAAAAAAATGTACAAATCTCAAATCTAGTTAATAAGTCTATTCAGCCTATTAACATTAATTGCTGTAGCATGTTAGGTGCTTAAGGGGAATTCAGGTTTGTCTGATCTCTCATAGTAAAAATGACCAGCCTGTTTTTGCTTCTCTGTCGCATAATTTTGTTACAATTTGACATGATATATTGTTATGGCACTTTGAAATGAGAGAGCTGAATTTCTTAGATAAATGGGTAATTGTTGGGCAGCTTAAACCCTGCGGAACTGTCTGGATCCGTCAAGGAAAAATGATTGTCCATGCAGCACTTAAAACAACTGCAGGGCCACTGGAATAGAAGCTTAATTTCCCTTGGTGATAAACTGCTGCGTTGTTGATGACATTTTCCCAGAGATGGGATAAAATGACTTGAAGGAAGAGAGTGAAAATTAAATGTACTTGTGGTGTATTTCTTAAAGACTCACATTTCAGTTCAGTTTTGTAGTTACATTCTGTTTTTAATTGGAGGTTTTAGTTTAGCTTATTTTGTTTTTTTATTACTTTTGAAGACAAGTGCTATGTTTATGATGCGTGTCTGGCCAGGTGTTCTGTGCTGCTTGCTGTAGTCTGAAAAGCAGGCTGATGTACATGGACAGGAAAGAAGCGAGAGTTTGTGTTACCTGCCACCGTGCACTCTTGAATGGTGAGTAATGTGAAACTGCTCTTAAAAATAGTTAAAAATTCACCAGTTTATTCTGGAAGTTTTTCTACCTCAACTGTTTTTTCTTTTGTAGCCTTAATTACCAAATCATGTCTCCTTTTAAATGGCATTTGGCAGCAACACTAGCTTACTGTGATTTTTGGTGGTTTATGGTAATCTATAGCTTTAAAGTATAGTTAAAACATCTGTTTTGTCAACAGTGTTCTATAAAGAAAGTATAAAGGATCCTGTTTAAACAGTAAATACAAGTTATTCTTGCATCTGACTCATTAGCTCAAACATGGGAGAATATGGGAGGTGGCTGCAACCAGAGCCCCAATCCCAACAACCCAGCAGAGTACTGCTCCACTATTCCCCCTCTCCAGCAGGCCCAGGCATCAGGAGCTCTCAGCACCCCCCCACCAACAGTCATGGTGCCTGTTGGTGTCCTCAAACAGCCAGGCACAGATGGTAAATGTCTGTTTCATATTGGCAAGACAAACAATTATTTACCATTTCTGGATTTCAAGAAATTACCATTTCTTGGATTTATTGGCAAGTAAGAGTTAGTAGTTGGTCAACCTTACAGTATATGTGCACTGCCAGGTTCTGTTCCTCGAGAACAAAGAAGGGTTTGGTTTGCTGATGGGATTCTACCAAACGGGGAAGCTACTGACTCTTCTAAAGGACCTCCACCAAACCCCAACTCCTCACAGCCTGCGATTGTGTCCCAGTACTCAAGCAAGTCCTCAGGAGCCAATGCTTCAGAGGTGAGAACTTTGTTCCCTTCAAGCATCATAAACTAAACAGTCTGAGGGCTTGTGTTTACCTGCTTTTGAGCTCCTTTTTTGAATTATCTGAAAAAAAAGTGCTTAGATGAGATGTCATCTTTTACACCTGGAAAAACGTGTCTCAGATGCCTCTTTTGTCATCAAATTTAAAATAGGAGAGACTTTGATGTCATGACCACATTTATTCCTTACCGCATCATGTTGTTATGCATGTTGAAATCAAAATTTTTGAATTTTCCAGTCACACAATTATTCTTTTTGAAATCTGTAAACTTTGGTTTGTTGTTTGCTGTTGTTTGTCATTTCCAATGTTGATACATGTCCTGAGACAGTTTTGTTGCTTGATTACAGCATGTTACAGTCGCAGGTTTGTCTGTTGTCCCTTCCATGTAGGTATCCCATGCACCTGGAGCGCCAACCACCAGCCCTGTGGGCAGTTCCCTTAGTCTGATTCCAGATGACGGGCTCCCTCCCATCCTCATTTCCACAGGCGTCAAAGGAGGTATGGGAGGCCACATCACAGGTGCTTGCCCATCCTCACCATTCAGCTGCCTCCACTTCTCTCCTATGAGTACTTGTGCTTGTCTGTGTGTTTATATGTGTGCATGTAGTCTTTATGTTTCTGCTTACGTCTCCACCACTCATGCAGGGAGGGCTTTCATTGGGTGGGACTATTATGTCCTCATCAGACCAGGAAAGAACAGTAGAACTCAATTTGTTGTCATTGACCAGATTAATGTTTGGTGTTTCGTCTACAGACTATGCCGTGGAGGAGAGACCTTCTGAGATTCTACTTATGCAGCAGCTTGAGGAGGGTGGTCCGGACCCTCTGGTGTTTGTTCTCAATGCAAATTTGTTGGCCATGGTCAAACTGGTTAACTGTGAGTCTGCTGCCCCTATAGATGCTTTTATTTTAGTGGTTTAAGGTGCTTATTATGTGGAATATAATTGTTAGTTGTAGCTTTTGTTATATTTAAAAGTGTCACTCTTACCATTGCTCACACTTGTGGTTATTTCAACATTAAAACATTTTTTTTTACAAATGAATTACATTTTAGACATTCTGTAACTTAATTCTTCAGTGAAATTAAAATTTTGTGGTAACATGTTTTTCATATTGCCAACAATTTTCTCACAGTCCTCATAACTATTTTCAATGTCATCTTTGTTTGCAGATGTTAATAGGAAGTGCTGGTACATGATGACAAAGGGTATGCATGCTGTGGGCCAGGCAGAGGTTGTAATCCTTCTGCAGTGTCTCCCTGATGAGAAAAGCATTCCCAAGGACATCTTTAGCCACTTTGTACAGCTCTACCGGGAGTCTCTCACAGGTAAACTGATATACCTTCACATGGGGGGTCGTTCTGGTAAACCGATCCAGACGAAATGAGACCGAGGCCTACATAGATAAAATTAGACTGCTCCACTAGGAGGCTATCAAAGGTAAAATGAGGCTGCTGGCCCCCATGGCATTGTGAGACCACTTCAGGAGAAATTGTTTTTCAGACACAATCCTCCTCTTCTCATCCAGTGCTATTTCAGGTCAATCTGTGCAGCCAAAGATCAGTTCCCAGTCATGCTACACTGAATGCATTCCCTTTCAGTCTAATGTATGATGCGTGTCAGATGTGCACAGGCCAGTTCAGATGTCTTAAGTAAAAGAATATCTGTCTGGCCAGGCTCAGTGCCTGTCAGCTTATGTAGTGTCTAATGCTGGTAAAGTCTTGTGATATTTTATTTTATTTTTTTCTATTAGAGTAAAAAGGTATGAGTACTGTGAGCTGTATTCATTGTCTCTGATGTCTACTGTCTGTAATGGCAGCTGGCTATTAGGACTGCATCCTATTTAGACATAACCTCTTAAGTTACTGAGTTGAAATGCTCTACATAGGCAACAGCTCTATGCATCACACATGGTTATAAATGATTATAAATGGTTATACATTTTGTTTACAACAAATTATTGTCGTTACCATGTGTTGCTAATTGCTAATTTTATTATATTCTTTTCATCAATACTTTTACGTAAAGAATGAATTATAAATTGTATAATGAATAAAAGAATGAATTATAAATTGAATTATAAGTGTAAAGAATTAATTATAAATTGTAACATTAGTTTAATATTTTAAATACACGTAATTTCTCATCTTTGCCATCTGGGATAAATTTTTCACTGAGTTGATCTTAGTGCATTCTGGGATTCTTATCTCTTAAGAACACATGCAATAACGTCTTAGAATTTTGTCATAATGAGATATATGTAAAATATAAAATATGTATAAAAAGCCAGTGGTAAAGCTTGACCTAATCCCACACTTACCCCTGTGCAGGAAACGTGTTAAGCCATCTGAGTCACTCCTTCTTCACACAAAGCTTTCTGGGCAGCAAGGAACATGGCGGCTTCCTTTACATCAACCCCACCTTCCAGTCTCTGCAGGACCTGCCGTTGCCTAACCCACCCTACCTCTTTGGCATCCTAGTACAGAAATGGGAAACCCCCTGGACCAAGGTCTTTCCCATCCGGCTTATGCTTCGCCTGGGTGCGGAATACAGATGTAAGTTTGCAGTAGGATGTTGAATTGAATAGGTTTATTGCACATCTTAATAGTTCTTGTGTTACTACAATAATCTGCAGTTACAAAAGTTTATTAAACTTGTCAGTGGGCTAAATTATGTAATATTGTTGTGACTTCTTGTGACTTGTGAGGTGCGTGCTTACAGGATAACAGTGATTATGCACTCTGAAGCCTGCTGGCTTATAGGAGAAAGCAGTGCTGAAAATGTCTTTAGATTGCTCACTCTCTATAAGACATCCGCTCAACACACACACAGAACTTCTCTACACTAATTCGGATGCTCTACCTCCTGTGGAGATGGAATATATTAACAGAGGATTTCCCGCTGAGCTTTCTAACTCATAAATCTCAGTCTTGACATGCAATGGGCTCTGAGACACCATGTACACCATTATAGTATCATGTATGCTGGGGGGGGTTGGAAGTGGTTATCACCACAGAAGGGACTTGCAACACAATAATTCCAAGACTTAGGGCAGCAAGGTAAAATAACATTAGATCAAGATTAATATTACAATTGCAATATTGTATATTTTGAGGGCTCTCAGTCATTGTCAAGAAGTTAATTTTCACAATGTATAAATAGCCATCTTAGCATAGATCACCTGCCAATGAAAGTTGTGCCATTATTTACTCACTCTCATTGCATTTAAAACTTGCATGGCTTTCTTCTGTGGAACACACACAAATATGTTCAACAGACTCAGTCACCATTTACTTTCACTGTATGGAAAAGAGCAGATTCCACATTTTTTCATGTATCATGAATGGTTTCAAACAACATGACCACAAACTACTTGCATTTATATTTCTTAATTTAGCAGACTTACAAAACAGACATTTTGCCCTAAGAACCAACAAGCCTGGTTTACAAAGCTATGCTTACAACTAGGAATAGTTACGATTATACTACTGTATCATATGTGCTTATGTTGCAGTCTACCCCTGCCCACTGTTTAGTGTCCGCTTCAGAAAACCCCTCTTTGGAGAGATCGGTCACACCATCATGAACTTATTGGCGGTAAGGCTACCATTATCATCTTTATAAGCACGTTTACGCCCAAAAAGTCATTAGAAGACATTTGTTGGTTTTCATATGTTTATAGGATTTTCGTAACTACCAGTACACTTTGCCATTGGTGAAGGGGCTAGTGATCGACATGGAAGTGAGGAAGACGTGCATCAAGATACCCAGCAACCGTTATAGTGAGGTAAATGGAGTCTTTAACATCTGTTTCTGTTTGGTTATCATCAGGCACACTAGGATAGTAACAACACTAGCATAGCAGATTGGAGTGTGCTGTCATTGTCAACAGTTTCTCCAAGCATCCTTTTCATGAGTCTTTAAAAACTTTTGGTATTTAGCTTGTGTTTAAAAAGTGCTTGATGGAGCAGAACTTGTAGTTGCAGACATTTGACATAGCAAGGATTAATAAAAACTGCCTTGTATTTCACTTTCTGTCTGCTTACCTTCTTGACAGGTGTACAGAAATTTCACATACTTCATCTTTAAAATTATGCATAACTTGTGGTAAAATAATGTGGAAATCTGTGGTAAGCTTTTCTTTGGGTTTCTTCATTTCTCAGTTGATGAAGGCAATGATCAAGTCCAATGAGCATGTGCTGGCCATGGGAGCATGCTTCAATGAGAAGGCAGATTCCCACCTGGTGTGTGTTCAAAACGACGATGGTAACTACCAGACACAGGCCATCAGCATTCATCACCAGCCTCGCAAAGGTACGTCATCAATATATCCATTT
>JAZGTI010007736.1:0-21182 GCA_036877585.1 Botia kubotai
TGATGCTGGAGAGACTATTGTGAGATGTTTGTTATGTGTCTGATGCTGGTGAGACTATTGTAAGATGTTTGTTATGTGTTTGATGCTGGAGAGACTATTGTAAGATGTTTGTTATGTGTTTGATGCTGGTGAGACTATTGTGAGATGTTTGTTATGTGTTTGATGCTGGAGAGACTATTGTAAGATGTTTGTTATGTGTTTGATCTTAAATTAAACATGTTGGCCATTTGGTGGGAGCAGAAGATCTTGTCTTCTGCATTGCTTGTCCAAAGATGGAATAACAGCCTGTCGAAGGCAGATCCTCTCCAGTGTCTGAACAAGTTCCTCTGGGCGGATATGAACCAAACCCTTCTGTTGCGTTCCAGCCCTTCCCTGCAGATGGTAGAGGATTGTGGTTCTACGTACAGACTGTAGCTGATATGCAAATGGTGCATTTGGATCATGCAAAACAAACCCAAAAAAACAAACATTAAAGATCCAGTGACCTGAAGGTTTGAGTATCATCCAGAGAAGTGTGTAGGCTCCTGGCAGAAAGTGTTGGACGGTACAACTGTCCATCACGTTTGGCAGCCAATCGCTGTGAGCGTGGGCGTGTACAGGCGGCTCAGCTTTGAATGAAGTCAAATGGTGTTTGTTCAGCTGTTTTCTAATTTGTCACAAATTTGTTCTTGTTTTGATCTGACTTGTCTTCTTTACCCTTTCAAAACCCTTGCACTTTATATATTGAAATTGTTAGTCTGTAACCTGTGAACCAGAATTACATCACTGTATTACAACCCAGAGGTTTGTCCCTTTTAGCATTTTTAGCAATTACATGCATTTCAAATCAATTGATACTATTGGTTGAACCTCTTACATCACATAATTAATATTTATTGGACAGATTATTCCTACAGGCCTGATTTCCATCTTTCCTGTCATTGTATTTCTTTTTCAGAGAAACATCCTGATTCCAGCACACAACCCTCTTCTCTCCCTGTGTCTGTGCTTTAGTTTTCATTGTAACACTTCAGTAACCATTTAGTTTTTTGACCCTCTTGTTTGTTCTTATTTTCTTGTCAGAGTGAAATCATTTGTGACTCATTTCTTATCTTGATATCTTAACATCACTGACATTTACCTGCATTCTGTATCATCAGTGGTGAAATGACTGAACTGACGGACTCCTGAGGATTCAACTGAAGGTGTTCATTTAACTGTTGACTGCAGATCACAGCAGTTACTGAGCCGGATGCAGAAAACTGTCAGTCCGCTTGATTGACAGCGAGACTCTGTTCACACTTTTCTCTCTGTCCATTCATGTGTCACTTTCTGACACTGATAATCTGTCATGGCGACCGGTAAAAAATCACATGCGTGTGTGCGCATATGTTTGTGTGCGCGCATATGTTTGTGTGCGCGCATGTGTGACCCAGGGCAATGTGGCATCTCATTTCTTAAAGGTGACAACAGAAGTGCAGTTTTTTAAAGACTGCAGCGTTGCAGGATTTGAACTCTGTGTGAACCTGTGACCCCAGTATAGAGAGGAAGTTCTTAGACATTCAGACTCCTACACCACTCACTCAGAGAAATCCCAGCATGCTAACTGCTCATAAATGTGTAACATGACCATGTGTGTTTCTGTCAGGCAGTAGTGACTGTTGAAATGGTTGAGATTACACTGTGTGCGTGTGTGTTACTGTGATGACACTGTTATTGATAAAACCAGGTGTGTTTTATCTATACTAATCAGTAACCAAGAAATGAAAGATTTAAAGAAATGTTTTGGGTATTTCCTGTTTATCTGATTTAGCCATTTTAATGCCCCATCATCCCCAGTCTGATGCAAAAAAACAGGACAGAATATCACAAATGATTTTTTTATCCAAAACTTTCTGAAAAGGTTTAGAAACCCAAATGAAGGCAAATTAGTAAGTTCTAACTAGTAAGTAATTTCTTGGCACATAACTGTTCACTGCCAGCTGCTGAAAGCAAACAAAACGACCTTGTTTCACAGTACAATCACAGTGGTGGACTGCATAAATGACTTCGACAGCATGGATAGTTTTCTCAATCTTGTTTATACCAAAAAGTCATGCTGAAAATACTAACTTTGTGTGAATAGACTTCCACAAAAAGTGGTGTTCATGTCTATGTGTGTGTGTGTGATTTTGTGAAGGGCTTGGTGTTCTTGACGGCACAATAATTTGTTGATGTGCCTCATGGGAAGCAAAGAAAGTCGAGTCTTGTGTGTGTGTGTGTTTGTGTGTGTGTGTTTGTGTGTGCTAAGGTGTTAACACTTCGGGCTCTGTGTCTCAGCTCCAGGTCTGACTGGTGAGTTGTGTTAGTGGAGGTGACGGTCTGATCTTCACCCCAGAGCTGCTCTGTGGTTTTGACACATGCTTGTAATTCTCAGCTGTCGTTTGGACAGCTGTGTTCCTCCCCAAGACACCAGCCTGGGTGTAAGTGCAGGAGGCAGAAACAGAAGCCAGACCTGAGAAACTGAGAGCGTACACCAGTGAACCACCACAAAGAAAAGATGCTTTTTGTTTGGTGTCTTTTAAACACATGCCTGTATAAAACCCACTGCTGACATTCACTCAGTACAGTTCTAAAGAACCAGCAAAAGAAAGGATAGAGGAGGAGAGTTTTTCAAGGGCAGAGGAAGTTTACATCTTTGAGGGACGTCTTCAGTGTGCAGTACAGAGATTTGACTCCGGACACGTTGTGTTCTTAGATTGCTGTGTGATGTTTATGGTTTAGAAGCCCAGCTGTAATATTTCTTTCAGGCAGAGAATGAAATACAGCAGCAGACAGATAGATATAAACGAGAGAGATGATGTTTGATATGATGTGACTGTGTGCAATATTGTGTGCAGGAGACTGAATGCCTTCAGTTGTCTCATCTGTTCAGTCTCATCTGTTGTGCTGAGGAGTTTATAATTGCATCATTATGACCTACAGATGTAAAACTTGAGACTCAAAGAGTGTAAATGTGGACCTGTATGTTCAATAACACATTTAAACACTGGCCAGTGGCTTTCGTCTGGTACTTCTGTGACAAGAGTAGAAATATCAGTAGAAATAAATAGATAAACCTCAGATAAACGAATGAAATGTGATGAACAAATAGTTTTCTCTAAAGGCAGCAACACTATTGAAATAGAGCTTCATAAGTGACTGGAACAGTTTATAGGCAGCGACTCTGCACACCACACAAATGGCGCTTCACTCGTGACCTGACTCACCAGTGTTTGTGGCAGACTGCTGTTAGCATGTTTTTAATTAGACTTTTTTACATTGAATAAAATTGTTTTGTAGTTATGGAAGCTTGCTGGGAAGCTTCCTGTCTGCAAAGGACACGTGATGCTGGCCAAAATGAGGTACCTAAGAAGACAGCACAATGTTGCTAGCTACCTTTTGGAACTAGACACTGTATCTGTGATGAGTTAAAGTGCAGTCTAGATAGGAAGTACACAAGGTTTAGAGCATTTGTGTGACAGCCGGCCTCACACTGGCCTCAGTCAAACATCCCCCTTCATTCCAGAAACTGAGGGTTGATGAGAAACACCAGTTTCCCGCTCTGTTCAGAGTCACAGTTAAAGACTGTTGATGGTTTATTTGCTTGTGGTGGCATTGCAGAACCACTGAGACTCTGATTTGATTACTGTGTACCGTGTGATGCCAAGAGCCCTAAAACTGTGACACTTCTAATAGTGTCATCATTCCTTTAGCACACAGTAATGAGTCATAAACAGTGTCCCATAAATCTACTGTCTTTGGCTCATTACATTTTCCCAGTTTTTGTTTATCTGTAATCTTAGGAAACTGCCAGAGCGTGTTCAGTATTTACCAAGAACAGCCGATAAATTTGATTGTTTTGTGTTTTCCACCAAAACCTTTGATACATAATTGATTCCACAGAGTTGAAATATGTTTTCTCAGCCGTGAGCAGCTGCAGATTTATGTGCTGTAAAAAGACGATGACCTTCTCTTTTGTCTGATACTTTGGTTGTGTCGACACTCTGCCCGACAAAAACTCAGAGGTCAAGACTTCAGCTTGTGTTGAAAGCCCTGCGGTTGTTTTGATGGTTCACATGGATGGCCAACACTTCACAAACACTTCACATGTCACCCGTGTCTCTGTGGTGTGGGGATTTGAAAAGCATAGCGGGCCAGGTGTCACCTGTCTGAAACACAGCAGCAGCTCTGAGACCCGTCGAGGCGTAAGGTCTACACGGTGATGCTCACTGTGTGTTGTTTGTGTTTGTGCTTGTCTGTGAAGGAGATCGAGGGCTAATTTTTCTTGAGTGTTTTTTCTTATCTCAGCTGAGTAGCTGCAGAAGTTCTGTTCTCCACCTGTGAGACATGCGCTCGAGTTTGCACACTGTCCTTGGTGCTGAAGTGCCTGGAGAACGGTGAAGCACTGGAGTGGTGCACTGGTGTATCCACACAGGAAGTGAGGTCATAATGCACCACACAGGAAGTGAGGTCATAATGCACCACACAGGAAGTGAGGTCACAATGCACCACACAGGAAGTGAGGTCATAATGATGATAATCACAGCACTGTAACCTGTCCGCACTCCACTTACCTGCTAAATGGTAGAACACAGAACAGCGACATGTCAAATGAACACGGCAGCAGACATATTTTCAGACTTTGCTGTTGCAAGGCCACGGCAGCTGGGCGGATCTTTTTAAGCAACTGAACTATGACACCTGATTAAAATGACTGTGTCACACAGACACGATGTGATCTGATACAGATCGGTGGCTGAAACTCAAAGAAACTTTCAGAGAATTCACCAGATATCTCCAGTAACAACATCAGCAGCGTCGCATAGAGACAAGACAGAGTGTAATTATCCTGCAGTATCTCATGTGTGACAGACAACCTGAGGAGGTCAGAAACACTGTGTGTGTGTTTCTGTGTGTGTGTTGCTGTGTGTGTGTGTTGCTGTGTGTGTTGCTGTGTGTATTTCTGTGTGTCTTTCTATGTGTGTGTGTGTGTGTGTGGAAGAAATCTTTCTTTGTGTAGTTGGACATTATATGTTCACTCATTAAAATTAACTTCTTCAACTTATGCTGTTATTTTTAGATAATAAACTCTTTCCGCTCAAACAGGTTATCGGCTGTCTGATGAGCATCTTGTGTTTTATATGGCATGTTTCAGATTAGGAATGTGGTGAATAGACACCCCCTGATTCTGTTCTGAGACAGGAAACAATCAGGAGTCAGTATGTAGTAGTACGTATCACAGTAGAAACTCACAGCTGAGTACAAAAAAACTATAAACAGACCACAAACAACAGCACTGATGTGCATAAGCCCACAGAGGAGAAGAGAGAGAGAGAGAGAGAGAGAGAGAGAGAGAGAGAGAGACAGAAGTAGTTTTCATGCCTCAGTAGTTAAAACAAAACAAGTGTGGGGAAAAATGTAAGACTGTGAATACACCTGTCTGTGTCGCCATGGCAACCTAATTAGAAGGCCAATAGGAAGAAGGCAGGAGCTCAAAAACAGTTGAGTGGAGAAGATGAGAGAGAGCGATCTGACAGACAGTTCAGATGAGGGGATGAGAGCGAGAGAGAGAGCAATGAGAGAGAGAGAGAGAGAGAGAGAAAAAGAGAGAGGGAGCGATGAGAGAGAGAGAGAGAGAGCGATGAGAGGGAGAGAGAGCAAAAGAGTGAGCAAGCGAGAGCGATTCTTTTCTTGTCATCTCCCCGTCTTGATTCTGTCTTCCTTCAAGTATTTTTTACTTTTTCGTTAAATTGTTAAAATTAATATTTGTTATTGATATTTCATGAATGTATTGTTTTATATCTTAGTTCTTTATTTTTATTAATTTGATATACAACACATTCCGTCCTCATGTACTAGAGATACTTACTGTGCAAACTGTACCATTGTTAGACAGACACATCAGTTCTGTCTGTGAATGAGATTGTATGGCAAACTGTACATCACATCCTCAGCAGCTTGTGTTTGCATTATATTCAAGTACATCTAGAGGATTCGTGTGTGTGAGTGAAGTGTAATGCAGGAGACATTGGGTCTCTTCACTATAAACATGTATTACATTGCTGACACTAACTGGATCAGAACCGTTGAGTTCCTCATGATGGAGAGGTTTATATTATGCTTTAAGAAGTGGTGGTCCAGTTTTATGTTTCGTTAATCTTTCTCTCTTTATCTCTCTCTCCCTCCCTCCACTCACTCACTCCCTCACACACACACACACACACAAACACACTGTGTGTCACCTGTCCAAACTGGGGTGCAGTTAGGCAGTATATAATTTTTTTTGGTTTGACCTTCACTTCCTTTGTCCATTTTTGTAAAGAAAATGTCCCAATACAGCTTGAAAAACCTGAATCTGAAGAATTTCCCATCACAGAACATCACAGGAAATCTGCTAGCTCATGTACTGATAAAATCCTCTCTCTCTGTCGTCTCTCTCTCTCTCTCTCTCTGTCGTCTCTCTCTCTCTGACACTCGTCCTCTCACACAGAAGACTACAGAATGGCCGCTGTTAGTTGGTCATGCTCTCTCAGCTGTTTCAGCTAACGTGTGGCACTGAGCACAGAGAGGAAGATGACATTTATATTCATTTCAGTGAAAGTGTTTGTGGTGCCTTTGATAGTGGGAGAAATCTGGCTGTTTAATCAGGTTTGATGCTGCCTGGGGTGAAATTTCCACCCACTGCTCGTCCCTGCTGCGTTCTGAAGTTACAGAATCACATGAGGGAGATCTGATTCTCTGCACTGTATCACGTACATTCACAGATCAATATAAACAGCTTCTTTCAGGGGATTCTGTAAACCCTTATGTACCTTCAGGTGTCTATGATGGTTCTGGTTTATTACATAATGTGGTTGTATTTAATAAGAAAGCTTGGAAATTTACAACACCAATGAATTCCAGAATCAGCTGCTGCATTCTGTCCTCTAGAACAGTGGGCTAATTGTTGGCTAAAACTTAAACAGCTTGTGGACATCAGATCATTTGTCAGAAACAACAGAAATGACTTTCCATCTTGGTAATTATCTTTTGTTCTGCGTGTTTTCAGGATAATGATGCATTATTATCATAATATTTACATAATCACGATAATCTAATCTTGTGCTTTAAGCGATCTGACTTCTTTCATCAGTTTGTTTTGCAAACATCACTAACTGAGTTTTCTTCTGTTTCCTGTAGGAAGTTCTACTACATCACACTGTTGAGAGACCCAGTTTCTCGTTACCTCAGTGAGTGGAGGCACGTGCAGCGCGGGGCGACGTGGAAGACCTCCCTGCACATGTGCGACGGACGTACACCCACACCAGAAGAGCTGCCAGCCTGCTACGAGGGCACTGACTGGTCGGGCTGCACCCTGCAGCAGTTTACAGACTGTCCCTACAACCTGGCCAACAACCGGCAGGTCCGTATGCTGGCCGACCTGAGTCTGGTGGGCTGCTACAACCTCTCCACGGTACCTGAGAAGAGGCGATCTCAGCTCCTTCTAGAGTCGGCTAAGAAGAACCTGCGAGACATGGCTTTCTTTGGCCTGACGGAGTTTCAGCGCAAGACGCAGTACCTGTTCGAACGCACCTTTAACCTCAAGTTCATCCAACCTTTCATGCAGTACAACAGCACGCGAGCGGCCGGCGTCGATCTGGATAATGACACTATACAGCGCATAGAGGAACTAAATGAACTGGATATGAAACTGTACGATTATGCTAAAGACCTGTTTCAGCAGCGCTACCAGTACAAGCACATGTTGGAGCGCCGGGCGCAGAGGCTGCTGAGGGGACGGGCTTCATTTCACAGCCCGTTCAGAGAGGACGGAACCGGGGGAGAGGGCACGGCACGTCTGCCTACAGAGGATTACATGAACCACATAATCAACGGATGGTAACAGCGCACCTCTCTCAGAGACAGAAAGAGAGTGAAGAGCCACAGGAGAGTAAACAGGCCCGGGAGAGAACTCTGTTAGAGAGTCACAGGAGTCTGTGAGCGTCTCATAAGCATTTCATTAAACAAAAGCTGTGACGTGACACAAATGAATTAATTATACACAAGACATTTGTTGGTGTTACTGGCTGTGTGTGTTTTCTCAAGCTCTCCTGCTGCATTACCTTGAAAGGGACTGAGGAGGTATTTTATCACCTGAATATCTTATATTGACTTGAATATCTGGGGCTCTATAGACTCTGCAGGACGAAATTAAGAGATTTGTTTTGGGGTTTTTTATATATACAAATGTTAGTCTGTGTAGATTGTCTTTTTTTTAAATCTGGTGAAAGTGCAGCCGGTTCGAATGAAAACTAACTAGCAGCTGTTGAGAGAGAGTACCGTTTTATAGATACATCTTAATATATAACACAACATTCTCCATGTTTCCATGAATGATGAATGTTGAAATAAAGCCATTCTTTCAGTCTGATGTTGTATCTACTGCAGATCTGTGACATTTCCGCTACCCAAAATAAACAATTATGCCATAATTGTTTCTCTCTTTAGTCTGTTTTTGTGCTTTTTTTTCAGTGTGCGCATTTGCATTTGCTGTGATAGGAGTCATTATTATTATTACCCAGAATTCATTGCAGTACTCACTAGACATTTTGCATTCAGGAGAATTATGCATTTTCATGATTCACGAGACATGAACAACATTCTGTAGCCGTTCTCTTGTGTGATCATATACAAACACGTACAATGTGTTAAGCGACACTGAGCATGTAGAAGACGAACACCTTTCTGAGAGTTTGGTACAGACATGCTGAGGCCCTTTAACTCTCACTGAGAAACTTTATGTATATTTGTGTGCCTGCAGACAATATTTGAGTTTGTTTTTCAATTATGTCAGTTACTGTATTTCTTTTATTCATGACACTCGGATCTTTAAGATTATCAATAAAAATATATTTCCATTTTCTAAGACATGGTGAAGTTTGAGTTTTCTTGCCTCTCTCTCTATCTCTCTCTCTCACCCTCCCTCTCTCTTTCTCTCTCTCCAGACTATTAATCATCAGTTGGAGTGTGTGAGTGTGTTTGTGTTCATGTGTGTCAGTAATTGGCTCTGTTTTGACTTGCACATTTATTGTGGCTGTCAGTCTTCTTCATCTGATTCATTCTGATTTCACTTCTCATGTTTTAAACGGTCCCTCACAAGTATAGCTGGAGAGAGAGAAACTCCTGACGCTTTTATTTGGACACTAGAGGGAGCCAGAGGACTAATATGGATTAATAAAGGTATTGTTTATCATAGATTGTTTTCTCTTGTACTTGCTCTTGTGTTGATGCTTATTTACCTTTTTACATTTGGTTACGTTGTTTCTGTGAGATACTGTACACAACTGTATGTCTGTGTTTATATCTGCTCCGTGATTCTGTGGGAAAAATCTAATGTTTGGGAGTCCTACAAATAACGACTTTTAAACCCTGTTATTAAAATGAATTTTATCACTTGGCCGCGATACTCGACGGACAATCTGATGTGAAATCTTCTCTTGCGTTCAGCTAATGAACGTCGTCTTGTGGTTCCATCCCAACGAGGGAGGAAATCACTCTCCCGGACTCTCTCCTTCACTCTGCCCGGTTGGTGGAATGAACTCCAGATCTCCATCAGAATGAGTCATTAGCCGTTTTCAAGAAACAACGAAAAACTCATCTTTTTCGTCTTTACTTCCTTGACTAATTTACTAACACACCCCCACTTCTACTTCTTAAAAAAAACTTCTTATACTGTGTTAAAATACCTGAGACCTGTCTGTAGCACTTATTCACTGTTGCCTCGTATTGTATTTGAAGTTGCTTCCTTGTCCTCATTTGTAAGTCGCTTTGGATGAAAGCGTCAGCTAAATGACTCAATGTACATGTAAAAATGAGCAGAACATTTGCGTCGTAATATACAGAACTGTAAGTAGCGTCAAACGCCGTTAGATGGCGCTGTTGTCTCAGCGTTGCCACATGCTTCATCTCTCGTGAGAATGTATATCAATTACTACTAGATGAAAACGTGTAATATTTGTGTATTTATATTTGCTAATTAGGCTGTGACAAAATATATTTTAACTGTCTGTTTGGGTGGATGAAACTGCAGTGATTGTGTCCTATCATGAAACTTAATGAGCATAAGACACATTTTGAGAGTGAAAGAGTTTCTTAGTTATCAAAGCAAAATACTTGTATGTATAATTAGTAAAAACATCATTGTGTGTTTCTGCCATGAGCAATAACTAGCTGCTATATTAGCAGATATAAAGATTGTACAGGCCACTGCAAACTACATGAATCTCACCTCTCTCATCTCGTGTGTGTGTGTGTGTGTGTGTGTGTGTGTGTGCGTGCGTGCGTGCGTGCGTGCGTGCGTGTGTGTGTGTGTGACTGTAGCTAATGAAGAATGACACGCAGGTTCATCTTGTGTCCACCTCAGCTGATGCAGTCACCAGACCCACTTTATAAAGACGAATTTCAGACCACAGAAGTTATTAAAGGTAAGAGATAGCAGCACATTCATTAGAATGAGATCAGCTTTTGTTTGTTGTTTGTTTGTTTTGTTGCAAATGTCACCACCACAAGGTCAGGATGTTGTTGTTTACTGTGTGTTTATGTGTGTTGCTATGTGGTTTCCAGGATGTTGCTAGGTAGTTGCTTACTGGTGCTATTTAAAAGAGCCATCTCACCCCAGCCTGTGATGTTATCTTTGGTTCTTTTAATTTAATTCCACAGGATTTGTTTTATGCATTTTTGTGCCTTTATAACTGGATAGATGAATTACCTCCATTAAAACTCAATGAACCATAGATGCAATAAGAAAATAGAATCAAAACGTAAAATAGTTTATTTTATTTAGGCAGTGACTGATGTATTCCAGTCAAATGACACTGAATTACATTTCAATTCCCTGTTCACATTACTGCCATCATACCTCACCAGATACCAAAGATGAGCTTCCTCCCTCCCCATCATCTGCTGAATGATGAGATCTCTGTTTTCAGCAACTCCTGGAGCTGCTTGTCTCTGGAGTGTTGAATACTTCAGCATTTAGATAACAGCCTTGAAAGATATTAAAGATGAAGGACAAAGAGAGAGGGGGGGAGTTTAATTCCCAATGATACATTCAGACTGAGACTTAATCTCCACAGCGTATGAAAGTGCAGTGAATCTGAATTAGATTTGTGTACTCTTACAGTACATTATTATGCGTATCTTGTACTAAGAAAAGTTGGTGAGTCCTGCATCTGTCTGTCAGAAGTTACCGATAACATGTATTAGTTCATGTATTGGTTCACTAATACATGTATTAGTTCAGACATCACAGAATAGACATTTTGTGCCTGTTTTTGTCCTTTTCACTGTATAAGGTGACAAAATAATTGTAGCAATATTTTACTGTAAAAGTACATGTCGTTTTTCACTGTAATTTATATGGTAGCTTGCTGTTTAAAGGTGTGTGTGTCTTTGTCCAGTCAGTTCAGCTTTTAAAATGCCTTTGAATGATCATTACCAGAAACACCTGTGAACGGAGGTGAGAGATGATGTCATGTCATCAGCAGGGCTCCTCACAGACTCTTACAGCAGTGAAGAACATCTGGATGAGAGAGGGAACTCAGCAGGTGGCTCATCTGTGACACCCGTCAGCTGAGAGGAGGCCACTGCTTCACTCATTCAGCGTCCTACAGTTCTGTCTCAGTTACGCCGTGTCAATTACCCACAAAGATTTGCACCACCTGCTGCCTTCCATCCACAAATGACTTGTAATTAATGTCATTTCCCTCATCGGGCGCAATAAGGGGTGAGCTGGGGAAATCTGACATCATTAGCTCATAGGCTGAGAATTGGGCAGTCCTGCTGTGTTGCCCTCATGCAGAGTGAGAGTAACCAGCAGACACATCATTGGCTGGTTGATTCTCTAGTCTTTGTTGTTTGAGGCTGACCTGAGGTCTGTATTGATTCTAAAGCCCATGAGTGTGTGGTTTGCCACACAGTCTAACTGCCATCACAGCTGTTTGGCATCTTGCGTTTTAGATTGACACATGAAACACATCGATCACACGTGTATTGATTCTGTCTGATTAGTTTGCCCACAGTTTCTATTAAAATGAGCAGTATTGGTAACAGAGTACCAGGAGAACAGCTTGTGTTAATATGACCTATGACCCTGGCCTTGCGTCGACTGTGTTTTAATGCACCAGTATTTGTATACGATTCGTATGTCTGTTACAGGCCAGAGCTCTCAGGAGTCCCTGAAATCAGTTCAACACAGTAAATTCCCCTGAGAATGAAAACAAGCCCTGATTCACCCCAGAGCGTCGTGTTTAGATTTAGTTAACATTCATTGTTTAGCACAACAGCACTGAGGATGTTTTTCTGTCTTCCAATCCTAAACACGAAGATTACGTTCAGTGTTCAGAGTTATTTTCACAAATCAGCTCTCAACAGAGACAATGGGCCCAATTACTGAGTTTAGTGGATTCCCCCTCAGAGCCAAATCAGGTTTAGATTCTCTCATCCAAGCCAGACATTAAAGCACTTCATCATGACAGAAGTTAGAGAACATAAGGAGAGAATGAGAGAATAATGACATATTCAGAATCAAATCCACAGTGAGCTGTTTAAAAGACTTCAGCATGTCAGTGAAGCAAAACAGCAACACAAAACAACAAAAGCTTTGAGTTTTACCATCAAAACATTATTGCGATTTCCCTTCTAGACAGCTTAAAATTTAGTATTAAGAGCATGAATAACCCTTTTCATCTCTTATTTAATGAGCATTTAAAGATCGAGCACAGAGATCCGTTTGAGATGATTATATTCACTTTAGTTCAGAACTGTGTGGCTCAGTGTAGCCGTTTGTTCTGTATAAACATTTGTTCTGAGTCCAAAAGTCTGAGCACACTGAAAACACAAGATTCATTTACATATTTTATCAGTACTTGTGTCCTCTGGGAATGAAACTTAAACACAACACAAGTTGAGCTGCAGGAACATGATTCACGATCTAATTTAAACCTAGAAATAGCTTTTCAAATGTAGTCATTTTAAAAACAGTTATAATTATCATCACATTTGGCAAGTGGAGTCTCAATGGGGATGTAATACATACAGAGAAATGATAATATTCATGTACAAATGTTCAGTTAAATGTTTTGCTGCAATTATTGTGCTAAGATGACATTTTTATCATGGAAATGATTACAAGTATAATTTTTTTATACAAGTGAAAGCATCTCAGACTTTTGAACCCCAATACACTGTATGAGAAATATTAATAATTCAATCTCACTTCCCCTATTTTTACCATCCTCATTTACACACACACTTTTTCTCTTAAACATCCTCATTTACATTCATGGAGTTGTCAGGGTGAGAGATTATAATCATCTGTGTGGGGAAAGTGTTGAATTTTACCTCTTGTCAAAGTCTGCACACATTAGATGACACACCAGAACAAATCATGCAGCTGTCAAGGGAAAGGAATGTAATTTGGGAAGAGATAAATGTCTGGAATTATCCGAGATTTACCGAAAGATTTCATCCACAGAGGAAATGATGGTGAATCTAAAACACAAAGTAAACACTGATGATTTCAGCTCCAGGTGTTTGATGTATGCTTGACTTTCATTGTGAGATATCTTGTGTCACTCTCATTACTTTCCTGATGGACATGATTGTGTCGAGTGGATGTGTGTATGTTGAAGCTGTTGTGTTCTTTTTACTCTTTATTGTAATTACAATATTTTTTTCTTTCCTTCTCTCCACTCAAACCTGATATTCAGTGCTATAGTTCCTGTCAGCATTTTTTTAATCATGTTTAACGGGCTGTGGAGAGTCCTGTCAACTGACCCTTCCCAAAATTCCTCTCATGAAAACAGATGGAGTGCTTGAACCATGTTGATACGGTTTATATATTATATAGTTATTAAAGGAAACAATTACACTAGATTTAATCACGCTTATAATCAAAACAAGTGGACGCGTGTTCTGAGGGTCACGCTAACTGTGTGTCACAGGTGCTGAAATGATTTATTGCTAATCATCATTAATGACATCATGCAGTCGAGCCCACAGGAACTCCATGTTGGTGAAAAACCAGATGATCCGTATTATCCCAGAGTAATCTGAGAATGTGCCCAAGAACATCCAGAACATTCCAGTGCTCCTCACTGGAAACAAGACAATGACCTTTGTATAAGAATCTTTCTTATTTCATTCATTCTGCATGTTTCAACATTTTAAAATTCCAGATTTATTAATATGTTTATTATGTGGCATCAGACCTCAAAGTACAAAAACAGTCTTATGATTGTGATTAATAAAATTCATTTACAATAACTAACTGACACTTGTCATTAACCATTTTTGTTTAGTTTCAATTCACAGAATAATTATGTACATTTTTAAACTCATTTTCTGGGTTATTGCCTTCAGGTAAACTTTGCTGCCTGCTAAAAACAACTGCAAACTACAATCACACACTGATTTTGACTCATCAAATATCAGTCAAAATTCAGGTTTATTGAAAAAAAATGGTCATAACTCCTCAGAGGGGGTTTACCACTGCAGGTGCTGTGTGACATCATTTCCTGACGACTGAGTGTTCAGACTGTGAGCTACACTGATGGAGAACGAATGAGAAGCCCAGATGTGTCCAATATTTGCGGTTTTCTCATGGACCATAGAAACATGAGACTGACTCTATTTTTTGGCACAAAGAAATTCAAGTGACCTGAACAGTCAGCATGTCAGCAGTGAATGACCTGTGACATGAATCTGGCTAAAGTCTTCTAGAAAAATCTGTTTGAATGATTGAAGGTTCATGATGGTGCTTTTCTGAAGAGGGTTAAGTTGATTAGTCACAGAGGAAGAGCGTCAGTCATGAGCGAGTGAAGGAGAGAGTGAGGGAGTTTCATTCTCAGTTTACACTGCTGTGCAGAACTTCTATATGTCAGGTTCTAGCGCTTAGCATGACCTCATTGTTGAAGAGCACTACCAAAACACTGTCTTATCATGTATGCAGTGCAGGGAGAGCAGCTCAATAAAGTGACTCTTACACCTTTATTACACCTCCCCTCAATAAACAGACATTCTGCCTTTCACCAGCAGCCAGACGGAAGTTTGAGAGATTTCGTTTTTATTTTGTTAGATAAATATAATTCCCTTCCATAAGAACTGCAATAAACCAGATACAACCACAAACAGATCCAGACAATAACACCACAAAACCTGTCGCTGAAACATCTCAAACCTGCTTTCAGAGGACTCAGAGGAACAGATATTGTATTTTACAGTGCTTACTAGGGGACGGTGCTGTTCCTGATTTCCATAAATATTTCTCAGAGGGATTTACTGTCATATTGAAAGAGGAGAAAAGGTATGAGAGTGCTTTAAATTGTAGATCTGCCTCTGAGCAGAACAAATGGAACAAAACCAATTACCAGCTACAGGTCATTGAAAAACAAGAATACTGTGGATGTCAGAATCAGGCAAACATATTTAATGTGTAATATACAGTTATGTGAACAGTGAGATTTCTCTGTGGAACGGGCAGCTGAGTGACAGTCAAATTGTATATTTTATTTGGCAATAATTTAAAAGCTGTTAGGAACAGAACATCCTCTTCAATGAGTCAACCAGCATAACAAAAATAAAAACACTGTGTTGTTAAAATCAGACTTGAAATCTAAAACCACTGAAACCTGTTAATCAGTTTTCATTCCCATCAAACAGAACATGCTGTTCACCTTGACTGAAGTCTGGCCCTTTAAATAATAGCAGAATGATTCTGCAGCATCTCTCATTTGTACAACTTCCATCAGTTTCTGTCTGTGATAATCATGAGCCAAAATGTAAAGAACAAATGCAAGAACAATCTGAAAAACTTCTGATTTCTGCCCTGCGCTGACAGAACCCTTGATGATTGTTTACTCTCCTGATCTCACCTTGATGCTGTATTCTTCAGTCTTTCTTCAGCTCCTGAAGATATGGAACCTGCTGTTTGCTGGCTGCATAGTCTCGGAAAAATGAGATGTGGGGCAGGAAGGCACACAAACATTCTCAAGAACGTCTTGGAGGAACCGTGAGACAGGAAGAGGGTTTGGTCTACGGGGCACGAAAGTGCTTCAGGTGTAAAAAGAAAACTTAAGATACCGGTTAAAAATGACAGCCCAATGATTTTTGCCCAGTGACTCTATGGTACTGTTGTGTTTAGCAGAAGTCAGTCAGAAGTGGTGCATCACACAGGAGGTGCATTGTGAGAGAGCAAAAATGGAGATGGATTTATAAAGGGTGACATTCTGTCCATCACCAGCTGTTGGAGATACAAACTGAAGGATGATGGAGGTCTCCTCTTCATCTGCCGGCTGGTGTGGGCACTTAGGACTAAAGACGCACCTGCTCTACTCTTAATCCTTCCTGTCCAAGAAAATCAATCTTGAGATCTCTGTTCATCCTGGAAGACCATGAGCACAAACGTCTAAAACTGTGACCTCCTTCCTCAACAGCACCTTCTCAACTTCCTCTAACGAATGTTTCCTCAGGTGTCTTTGAGATCCTGTCACACTTAGAGGTAGTCAGGAATACATGCGGTGGAAACAGAGATTTTGTCTAATCTGCGCTTTAACCACTTCCTGTGAGGCGTCGTATTTTTGGTGAACTTTCAGAGACACCAGCAAAACGAAAGTTCATATATAACTTTGAGAGAAATGAGCGTCAGAATATCATACAGCTGAAGACAGTCTAATGAGAGAAAACATGATCAATATTTTCGACCTCTTGACCTGATGTCTAGTGAAAGGTCAGAGAGTTCTCTCATTAAAACATCATTAATAATGTAAATGGCTCATCATTGTCTCTGTGTCTGAGGTTAATTAAGTGAGGTCATATTCTGTCACTCAGTTTACATTTACATTTAGTCATTTAGCTGACGCTTTTATCCAAAGCGACTTACAAATGAGGACAAGGAAGCAACTTCAATTACAAGAAGTGTAATTACAATTCAATTGCAGTTCAGTGTTACAGTTTACATTTACATGTATTCATTTAGCAGACGCTTTTATCCCAAGCGACTTACAAATGACGAGAGCATTAAACATTTTACCTTAAGAACCAACACATATTCCTGTAGTGTTCCTGTAGCTCAGTTGGTAGAGCATTGCGTTAGCAGCGCAAAGGTTGTGGGTTCAATTCCCAGGGCAGCCCATGTACTGATGAAATTAACTTTTTTTGGCGTAAATGTAATGTAACAAGCCGAGTCTACGAAGCTACATTTACAAGTGAATGTTGTATTCTGCTACTAGAGACAGGATGAACAGAAGGGTTTTTTGTAGGAAAGAGAAGAGTAAGGGATTAGATTTATTTCTCAACACTGCTGATGTCACAGTCATTTTAATTCTATTGCAATACCTGTGACACTTTCCTTAAAAATGATATTAAACTCTAATATTTAAAACTTGTCGTACGTCATTTCTTTTCATTCTTTTTAATTATTCATGTTTTTTTTTAAAATACAGTGTTGCCTCTCCAGGTTATGCAGTTTGTTGTTGTATAACCTGTCTTGATTCGCTCTCTGGTCATGCCATCACCAGCAGCAGACACACAGACAGCCTCAGGCAGCAGACACACAAACAGCCTCAGGCATCAGACACACAGACAGCCTCAGGCATCAGACACACAGATAGCCTCAGAGAACTGAACCGCTGTCAGAGACCAGCCAGCCTGCAGCCGCACATCCAAACCAAACACATCTGCTGCTATGTGAGAGAGAGAGAGAGAGAGAGAGAGGAGAGGAGAGAGAGAGAGAGAGAGGAGAGAGGGAGAGTGTTACTCATGCTGTTTACCAGATTTCACACTTGTGAGACGTGAGATTAAATGACATTCAAATAAAAAATGAGGCTCAGTTTCATATACAGATGAATCTACTGTAGATGGTAAATCAGTTATTTATAGGGTTCTATCTGGGTTAAGATGCTGACTGTAAAGACAGCCAGTGAGGCCTCAAAATCAGTTGCTGGTTAGATTCAACTCTGTGCTTTTTTTAAATGAAAGGTTTTAAACATGGGCTGTAATACAGCATGACCAGGAACTCAGCATGAGTTCTGGAAAAACTCCCCCAAAAAAAGTGAATTAAGATGACTTGAAATTAAGAATTAAGATGACTTGAAATTGATCAGAGAAAGACTGACCATGAGGAAAGTTCAGGCTCTGAACTCTTTCGCAGACGGACAGTGAATCAGAACTCAAGGTGTAGAAACTCTCTGCCGTTCAGTGACGTTCCTCCAGATGGTGGCCAGTGTTGGAGCAAAGCATGATGGGAATAGCAATGACCTGAGCTGTGTTAGCATGGATCTCACGGTGGCTGAGAGACGCGTCTGACAGGCTGTTTAAACACCAGTATGTTCATTCACAGCTGCTCGGGGGAGTCTGGCTTCCAGAACTGATTTCTGATGACAGATGTTCAGCGTTTTCCTGACAACTGACCTTTTGTTCAGTTGTCCATTTTAAAACTTGAAACTTACGAATGTCTTTAACGTTTAACTTTTAGGAAAATTTTCAGCGTGTAAAGTGTTTTTGCTATATTTCTATATAATATATTCTATATTTATTTTTTGTTGTATATTTTATTATATAATAGCAAATATAAAACATTATATAATTTTTTTTTACAGTGACTTGTGTCCCATAAAATTTTGAACTTTGACTGCACCCACACAATCACGCAAGATGAAAAATATTGACATATTTATTGGACACAATGCTTTAAATACAGTAAACAAGAACTTGATAAAATAATAACAGAAATGATCACACTCTTCTAAATTCAGGAAAAAACACACATCAAATAAGAGGTAAGACGCTTAGTCTGTTGAACTCTGACTCAGAGACCCTCAATAGAGTTTTATGATCGTGTCTCCATTACTGATCTCGAAGATACTTAGATCTGTCCTTCTCCAGAATAGAGGTGAGCAGCAGTATGCAATGTGTGTACACCACAAAACCATTCCAGAAGAATTACTGTACTGCACCGACTGTTACCCCTACAACAAAACAACAGTCCTGACAGGATAAATACATAGAAGTAACACATAACTACATTTGAAGACAGAAATATGTTTACTGCATTGAACTGTAAGAGTTTGTGCATGTTTGTGTAAGATTGTATTCTGTCAATGGTCTGCTATGAAAAAAATAAAATGAAAAATACAACTTTTGAAATGCTTCAAGGAAATGTATGATTCAAAGGTTATGCTGAATTAAATTATTGACTGGTATTGTACCACACAGGAAATTACAGCTCTGAAGATGCACATATGTTTCAGTGATTTGACAGTTAGAATCACTTTTATTTAAAAATGAGCATGACAGAGCCGATAACATTTTCATAACATTGAGTTTTTCATCAATTAAAATTCAAAAGAAATTAACATTCTTCATTATCTTCTCAATTAAAATTTGACAATGAACCGAAGAAAAACTTTCCGGCAGAAGTCACAAAATGAGAAGGGAGAGCTCAGATCAGAAATATTCAAATCAATGTGAACAATGTGAATGTTTTTTTACCTTGAGTCCTTAAGTTATTAATCAACACTATTTTATGTGAATGTTTATCAGCTCAATGATTTGTGGTGCTAAAACATACGAATGCTAAAACTGGAAGTAATTGAACAGGATTGGATCCATCAGCTACAGAAGCGCTGTAGATCATGAGGAAGTCGTTCTGTCAGTTCAACTGCCGTTCTGAAGTGTGTCAGTCACAACTGAAAACCTGAGATAACTCATCTTTAACAACATAAAGCAAATCCTTTGCATTCTGTACCTTCATAACCATATCTGTCCAGAACTACAGCTGAAGTTCAGACACGTCACCACACTGTCTTCATTTACAACTCACAAAATCTCTGAAACACTGAATCATAACTGTACAAATACAATAACCCACACTGTACATAATCTCAATTTCTACTGCAGCACAAGCTTCATTTCAGCTCTTTCAGAGTGTCACACAAAGCACTGACAATAAACATGGGACGGTCAAGCAGGAAACGGCGAATGGGTTCATATTTAAAGTTCCAGCAACACAGAAATGTCAGTTACTGACACTTTCACACAGGATATTGAACATGATGCATGAAACATGAAAATGACACGTTTAATCTTCTCCAGACTGTATGGAAATGTAATTTAAAGGTACAGGATCCAAGACAAATACAGGTTCTGCAGTTCATCAAGTGAAGGTCCATCAACACCAGAAAGATTTAAGTTAATCGTCTCTGATTAAACACGCAAATGTTTTATTCCATCAGAGTGATGACGTGTAGACTGATGATGCTAAATATGCAATGAACATCAGAAGAAAAGTCGCATTAAATAAGAAAAATCAGAGTAAAGCTGCAGTCATGCGTCAATTCTCATGCGTGACATCTGCTCTCTTTTGATCTGTGAAGCAACAGTTTCTTTCAAGCGTCTGGTCTCTCTGCTGCTGCGTGTTGAAGGTCATGAACTTCAGGTGAGGTCACACTCCGGTGTGGAAGTGACATGCTGCTGAACACAGGTTTGTGGGTTCTGGAGCAACTGTAGTACAAATGTGTGTTGTATGAAAGTGTGTGTTTGTGAAAGAAATCATTGCTTCAACGCTTTATGCGAGTCTATCTAAACTATTATCATGTACACAAGTTCACAAGGACATTTTAAAGAACCCTTCCGCTCCCTCATCTTCTCCTCCAGGTTTACGACACACTGACAATGTCGCACGTACAAAAACAAGAAACACATCCAGTTATCATTGCTTGTAAAATAGTTAAGATTCACAAGACACAGTCTTCCGCAGGGTCTGTCTTGTGTATGATGAGGAGCGTGTTGTTCACAGTGCTGTGATGTCACATGATGTTGGTTTTCGTCCCTGCGTCACCTGAATCAACAGAACTTCACTGAAAATCCACAGGCTCTGAACCTCCAGAGTGACCTGCTGTCTCAGAACGGTTCTGGATGCTGGATTCTCCTGCAGGCTGATATTCTTCAGTGCTGGTGGAACATAAGACAGTCATGCAACAGGAATGCTCCTGATGCCCTCGGTGGAGGTGGAATGGGTCTGGAGTGTGGAGGTGGAATGGGTCTGGAGTATGGAGGTGGAATGGGTCTGGAGTGTGGAGGTGGAATGGGTCTGGAGTGTGGAGGTGGAATGGGTCTGGAGTGTGGAGGTGGAATGGGTCTGGAGT